>JAOTAV010019835.1:0-23504 GCA_026546445.1 Cyclargus thomasi
GTGTATAATATCTCATGGGGATTACTTTGAAGGGGACAAAATAAATATTCATGAATAAATAAATAATTTTTGAAAAATCACAAAATTCGCGATACTTTTTGAACACACTACGTATACATGTTTAAGATTTTTATTATATGATACACATATTTAATACACATCCAAGACTCAGAAACATTGAAAAACTTTTTGCTCCGTCGGCGGAATTCGAACCCGCGACTCCCGGCTTAAGCTACCAACGCACTTACCAACTGAGCCACAGGGGTCGTCTAAAATGAAGTCGTCCTATTAAGATAGGGGGTGTTAAAATACGCTAAAGAACATTTCTCTATACAACACTAATGATTATAAATGAAAGCCTCATATTCTCATAACCATAAGCTTCCTTGGCCTTGCTGTCTAAAATCATCCAATAAATGTTCAATGTAACCAATTTTCTGAAATTTTTTTTATAAATTGCAAATTTTTTATAACCTTAAAATCGCTGTAGCGTCTTATCCCACCGCATTTTTTTTCCAAAATTTTATCCAATTTATAAAGCGCATTAAGTCTCCACGTCGCGACGCTCGAGTTACTACAAAGATAGCACTCTCGCCTCCCCACCTACAACGCAATCTAAAATTCTAAAAGTGCTTACGAATATGCGATCTTTTTCTATGATATTTAGGGGGTAAGCGAGCAGACTGGTTACCTGATGGAAAGCAACTGCCGACGCCCATGGACACTCGTGACGTTCGAAGAGTCGCAAGTGCGTTACAGGCCTTTATGAGGTGATAAGGATAGGTGATTAGGGAAGCTAGGTCACCGGTGAACTCACTAACTAAACAGCACAACGCCGTTTACCGCCAGTTTTCTGTGACCTTTATACACACTCAAAAGTATTATCACCCTGTTTCGTTACATCCAAAATACAATAGGTGTTGAACAAACAGACGAACATCGCCACAATATCGTCGGAGTCAACAATATCGACGCGTCTTGTTTGTCTTTTATTTTCGTATTTCGATGGGCTTCTTCGAGGTCACGATCCGTCTTCGAGCTGCGAAAATATTTTCAGTAAATAACTGAAAGCAAACAGACTTTCGCTTTTCTATCAAATAAGGTGTATGATACTTATTTCACTTTTGTCCGATGCTTCGCTCGCGTGAAACTCGAAAATCCTGTGAAAATATATTTCAGGAATACGGTATCTTAAATCAGAAGTAGTCCTTGTTACTTTTACAACATACCTAATTTTATTAAAATTGATCCAGCCGTTTAGACGACATTAAACTCTAAAAATTTCGCCGTGAATTTTGCTAACGTGATTTGCTTTGATGATGTTCAGGGAATCAGGACAACTGACATTTCAAGCCAGGTGTCTAGTTAAACCGCAAGAGTTATATTTCTCGAAGTAAATTCTCGTTTAAAGTACCATATAAAAGTAACAATAAAACACCCGGCAAGGTAAAGGTACGTAAAGTTTGCAGTTACAATACAGTACTATCATAATATTTACTGTGTATTTTACAGCTAGACTGTAAAACAGCAGTAAAACTGTACCGGGGCGTGAAACACTTTTAGCCCTGAAAGGATCGAATCAAACGGAATCAATTTCACCCCCTTTACGGCTTACAATGGCTTTAATAGGGGTATAATGTATTTTTATGGAATTTTAATATCAACAGGTTCGGGGTTCGTTGTTATTAACCCACAAAATCAACTTTAAAAAATGTTCATGTTGTTCTAAACTCAAACAATTGTCACATTTACGATATAAATAACGTGGTATTAAATTCATCGACGATCTTCTGAAATATTAAAACTTAAAAATGTCAAAGCCTGAACGCCTGAACCTCGTGTCTTAAAAATGGCTACATTTCGTTGGACAAAAAGAACTGGTTATATTTTTTTCTTAGTGACTGTACAAAACTAGATATGAGGTTATTTGATAGGTAAAGAAAAAAATAATCAGTTTTTTTTTGTCTCCTGAATTGTAGCCATTTTTAAGATACGAGGTTGAGGCAGTAAGGTCGATATTCTAAATAGCTTAGATTAAAATGTAGAAATTTCAATCGTTAAAACGATTAATGCAGCTTTCATAAAATTTACCCTGATATTGTGAATTCTTATTCAGAATTATAATAGTAGTGTGTTTATTCTAATGTTCCTTATAGTAGAGTTTATTGTGAAAGTAGCAGCGTTCAAAGAAATATTTTCTGTGATTTGTACGGCTAGCGTCCACCGTTGCCCCTACAAAAGCTTAAAAAGTTACTCTTTACTAAAATAACCACAAAAAACGCAAACAAAACACGCTGCTCTCTATTCTATGTCTCTGGCAAAAGATGATGGTTAATTTATATTCATGGGTTGCGTGTGGTTCGTGTGATGTATTTGTGTTGATTGACGTCACAGGCTCTTATACAACGAAACTGAGTGTAATTAAAAAGTGAATGAATGAAGCGGATAACTGATTATTACGGCAATTATTTATATTATTAATTTAAACAAAGCTAGAAACTTATCGAATTTATTATATAACTAACATACGGTACACATTTTTTATTTCAAATATTTTTAGTCTTAATCATCTCTTAAAACTATTCTGTCGCTCCGAACCTAAATATTAACTCGGAAACTTCCGGCGAGACGCGGAAGAATTGGAAAAGTTCCTTCACAAAAAACGCGGAATCCAGCAGGGAGGGTAGTTGTTAATTAAGTTGCAGTAATTTTGTTGCTGATTGGATCCGGCAAACTACTGCACGGTACTTTGAGGAAATTATTTTCATTATTAGGGAAACGAAAAACCCGGGGTGAAACGTAAAGGCGCGTTCATAGTAGACATTCGTTCGTGAACTTTATATGAGACTAGCTGACCCGGCAAACGTTGTTTTGCCATATAAATAATTTCCCCTAACATTTAGGGGATGAATATAGATGTTAGCCGATTCTCAGACCTACTGAATATGCATGCAAAATTTGATTAAAATCGGTAAAGCCGTTTCAGAGGAGTACGAAGACAAACATTGTGACACGAGAATTTTATATATTAGATTTGTACATGTGACCGCGAGCATCGCTAGGTGGCGCTGTATAAATCTTTATAAATATAATTCTTCTGTGAGTGCGTATGTCACTGAACTTCTCTTAAACGTCTGGACCGATTTTGATGAAATTTTTTGTGTGTGTTCAAGGGGATCTGAGAATGGTTTAGATTCACAAAATAGCTCGGCAGGACCGTAACGTCTGCGGGGTCAACTAGTTACAATATAATTTTACTGGTATACCCACCGTCAGAGTAGCAGTTCTGAAAGCGTTTTTTTTGCGATTTCCATGCAGCATCTTATCATTCAGCGTCAAAGTGTTCCCAGTGGACTCGATTATGATTTTGTTACATATCTAATGTTACTCTTCTGAGATTAGAATTAAACTTGACTTCACAAAAGTGATGCTTTGTTAATGTTCAATTAAATAACAGTATACGTAGGACTAAAGTTGTAACATCTTAACAATATAGCTCACCACGAAGCCGTAGTACTTCAGTATGTCCATCTTGCACATGGGGCAGGTGCGGTGCTCCAACAGCCACGGGTCGATGCAGCTCTTGTGGAAGTCATGGCTGAGGGCAAAACATTTAGCTTGTAAATAATTAGAGTAATATGACGGACGTACGTAAACTGGTAGCACTTTTTTTTTTTAACTTTTTAAAGGCTGAAAGTGAATCCGTGCTTGTGCAAGAGATAACAAACACTACCTGTCACTACCAGCTGAAAAATCAGACCGGGTTCGACAGGGATTTAACGCCGTTTGTCCACCTCCACGGTCAACCGAAAACGAGATTATTTCGCGCTTTTTCGATTTATTTTCCTCTATGACGATAGAGCAATGTCGCTAGAAAATTGAACCTATAGCCTAGATCATAAGGTTGCATTTTATCGATCCTCGATAATATCGTTCTCGGTTGACGGCGGTGGTGGACAAACGGCCTAAGAACACACGAGGTATGCTTAAACTTTACAGCAAGCAAGGCATTGCGTGTAGACTATCAATTTAGAAAACTTTTCTGAGTCGGATCACTGTCATTCTGTCCATTGTGAGTTAGATACTCAGATTAATATATCATATTAGTCATCTATGAAAATGACTATTTCTTAGAAACAGTGATTCAGTACAGTTTAAAATTAACAAATAGCTACGATTCTGTGTGATAGTTTATTCAGTCAAGTTAGGTGAGTGTTTAATCCCTAACCCCCTTAATTTACAACGCATTTGCAACTCTACTGGTGTCGCTAGTTTCCACAGGCGACGGTAGACTCTTACCATCGTGTGGGGCGGCCCGTTTGCCTCTTAATTTCATAACAAAGTAGTGAACACATCACGAGGCGTCATGCGTCAGGATTGTGACGTCACGAATCAGCTTTGTGATGTCACGCGGCATAATGACTCACCTACACGGAAGCGAGCGAAGCGTCTCGGAGACCTTGTAGGGCTCGATGCAGATCGCGCAGCACTCGCCGTCGCCCTGCACTTCCTGTAACATACATACAAACTATCATACATCAAACCCATGTATGACCGTATGCTGACAGCTTAAGGTTAAACATAACTAACACAACACGGCACGCGTTGTGTTAGTGATTATTTAATTGCATTAATTGGCCGTGTTCGGTAGCGTTTTTGACGCATGCGCTGTGTAACTTCATATTACAATATTTTGTGACGTTGTCATGACAGCGCCTGCGCATAAGAGATATTGTAAAAACATGTAAGAACGAATTTTAAAATATACTTGTAATATGGGACTGTTACTTAAACATTTATATGTATACGTTGCATCTACTCGTATATACGTTGGGTAAGGTTGTAATTAGGCTCAGTCTTGTTACTGTGTTGTAAGAGTTTTTATTATATTATGTATGTTACTCTACAGTCGTTAACTGTGCCGTTTAAATTCTCGTTGTCATCAACGTCAAGTCTATAGAAAGTGCACTTCCACCTGCAACTTTTCGCCATCGACTTACGCGGAAAATTTACCACCGACATCATCTTGATGAGTGGCAGTCATTCTATGCTTTACGCGTAACTTTCTATGTATAAAGTCGGTGGTCCAGGGGACAAAACCATTATTCCATAAAAATTCTGGGTAACTTTTTGTCCCCGGGCAACTCTCGAAAAACATAACCCTCCTTCTGGCGCGGTCGGGTAATACGGATTCAACGCACTAATATCATCATGTTGTTTCTTCGATATAATATGTCGTTTGTAATTATTTATTACTTAGGTCGAGACTACACGTGAACTACCGGCATTCGTTTTTATCTCGCTTCTTATAGAGTGTACTACCGGCATATCAATAAGTTACATAAAATCAAACCCTAAGGATATCCATTATTTTGTTAACATGATCAATGGACGGAAGTTGTGAAATGAATAATATAATATTGTTTATTTTTGTTCTAAAATATTTTTTTACACAACTTTTTTTAATGTTTGCCGTCGTCACCTCGGGTGGCACTCGGGGGTTCCTGTGGGGTTCACCCCATCAAAATTTATTTGCACTAATGTTTTGAACGGATAGAGGTAATTCCGAAACATTTTTTTTGTGTTTTATATTCCGTGTTCGGGTCAATGGGACAGAGAAACGTCCACGACAGCCTCGGCCGCTTTTGGAAGAGTCCTTGAAGATAGAGCTGTGCTTAACTAGAGTCGAATCTCCGTTGATTTTTTTTATCGAATGGAATAATAGCCTTGAGTATTTGATGATGACGAGACCGGGTGCTAGGCGCCACCGCCGTCCTTTATACAATTAAATATCAGTGGATCTTAAGTTGTATCTAAGATATTCGTAGGATAAACGCATAAGTACTATTATTAAACTCATAAATTACCCGATCATCAGATTTCAAGCTCTTTACGGGTATCTTCGATAACGCTTTTTTGGCAGCACAGCACAGCCGCTTCTGAAAAAAAAATGCAAAAGTAAGGACGAGTTCGGAAAATGAAAGTGAAAACTTATTATTAATTTTAATCAGAAGTTCTGTTTAGCTCACAGATGGCACTAAAGAGAATGCCAGTATCTATATAATAACATCGTGTTATTGTTTTTTTTTTCATTTAAAATTGTTCATACAATATTTTGTAAAAATTCGTTTTCGTAGAATTTCGCAACTTTATTGTTATACAGAGTGTAACAAAAGTAAGCGATAAAACTTTGAGGACCATATGTGTCCCTGATATAGAGTTCACTGTAAAAATATAAAAGTGAAAAAAAAATCGTGATTTGTATGGCCAAGCGAGCGACATGGGTTTGCCAAACAAATCACAAAACATTTTTTTCGCTTTTTACGCTGCAACTTTTACAGTAAACTGTATATCAGTGACACATACGATCTTTAAAGTTTTATCACTTCTGTTGCACGGTGTATACCCCACAGTAGTAGTCCAAGTCCGGCCGAACATTGTACGAATTTCTGATCCGAAAAATTTGAACGCTCCGCCGGAACGTTTTATTGTGGACCCCGCCTTTTATTCGAACTTTGATGGGTTTTTGTATGGTATTTGGCAGGTGTCAGAATTTTTCGAAAATAGGAATTTGCATTTGAAGAAGTTGATTTTGAACTCACGAGTGATTAGGATTTTCTTTGCCTTGGTACAGTGCACGAAGTTTTAATAATTAATAAAACATCGAAGTGAATACTGGTCATTTAATTTAAAGTACGTCTAATGTCAAACATTAAAGTCATACAGCCAGAAATCTGGTGGCACGGTAGTGGCACCGCCAAGTCGAGAACGAAGCAAACACTGCCGTACTATATTTACAGGAACCATTTCGCCGCATTTTCAGCCCCCCAGCCGACGACTGCTCTTTGACTTTTACCCACAAACGAATAAAGTATGATCAAAGGCCAGTCGTATAACATTAACTATTATAATAAACAGATCGCAATAATGAACCTCTGACTTGGCCCGCCTTTATCTAGATTTCATTACTTTTAAGAGACGAGCAGCTCAATTGGAATGTTTCTTTACAGAAAGTTTTTGGTGGGATTCTTATTACGTGCAGCCGGACTTAAGAAGAGAAATTTCGTAATGTACGAATATCTTCGTCCTCCGTCCAATATCCAGCTTCAGTCTTATTCATGCAAAAAATTAACTACAGTTTAGTAGCAGAATGTTCTTACCGACAACCGATCCTTGGCGTGTATGTACCGGAAGCGCTGTATATAGTAGAACACCAGCCACGCCAGAGATATCACCATCAACACGATGAACGAGATAGACACGAACAGCACCGAAGTCCTGTCAACAACACATTATAGTTAATAATAATATCTATACAGTATAGACGCTTCACACCACGTCAGTCTGGCCCCACAATAACAGGGATTTGTGTTACAGATACCAAACAAACGGAAATATATTTAACATAACGCAAAATTTCTTCTCGCCCTAGCCGCGTACCCCAACCGGTGGTAGGTCAACATGTAGACATTCTGAAAACGTTCGCTTCCATTCGCAAAGAAATAATAGGAAATATGCGTGTAAAACAAAATTGATTGAATGCAAATTATTACGATAGTGGGTTAAAAGAATTCTGTTGACAAATAACTAAGATATTAGCGATATAAGTTTTCTACCCATCTCTTTCTCTTAAAACGTAATTTAGTATGAACGTTGTATGCAGCTTGTGGAATTTAACGTCACAATTAATATCGGATCTCTCTTTCTAACTGACTACTTTAAAGGCTTGTAACTTTGTTACTTTCAATTTTATCAAAAAACTGATTGGACTACATTGTTTTTCAATAACGTAAGATTTATTTCATTAAATAATAAAAAATCATGCATATTCCCTATTGTTTTTTTTTGTTATTTCGAAATTTCTCCCTTATATAGACACGCATTTTTAAATATCAGTCTCAAACTGCTACAATTTAACGGAACATTCATATATTCCGACTCGACCAAATGTCGTCGACCTAACCTAACAACGTTTGTAAGACTAGGACACAGCTATCCGATGTGTTCGAGTCTCAAAACGGTTTCGAAGGACTAATCGTCAAGAAGGCTTTTTTAACCGACTTCTAATACCGACGAATATCCTTAAATAAACAGAAATAAAAAAACGACTTCTAAAAAAGGAGGAGGTTCGACCGTATATTATAATTTATGTTGTTTTTTTTTATGCGGTACGTTCAAAGGCCTGTTATCTGTTGTTCCCGTGCACCCACTTCCTGCCTTGATGGTGGCGATAATGACGCGCGATATTTTAGCCCCAGCTTCAACCTAACCAATGTCACATAGGTTGGTAGTTGGTCCCGATCGCCTATCGGCTATGGGATTCCTACGTTCAAATACCTGTTGATGTCTCACCTGTTGATACTGTTGTTCCCGTGCACCCACTTCCTGCCCTTGATGATGGCTATCATGACGCGCGTGCCGTTGTCCACCAGCCGCGTGATCTCCTCGCCCTTCCACTTGTACGTGAACACCGCGCTTATGTTACCTGACAAAAAAAAAGTAAATATGATGTTTTTGTATTCCTTCATAGCTGGAAAACGATGGACAAAATACTATATTTCGTCCACGGCACGATGGGAGACTGGAGTTTGAGCCGAGATCATATAATGTGGCCAAACTCTATCGGAGCCATTTGTTCGTAGAAAGTTTTTATTAAACTGTACAAATGCTAAAGTATAAAGAAGTTGGGCTGGTAAGTATAAACAAGATTGCCATTTCGATGCCTTACTGCCTCAACCTCGTATCTTGAAAATGGCTACATTACATTCGAGAAAAAAAAAACTGATTATATTTTTTTTCTTATTAATTGTACAAAACTAGATATGAAGTTATTCGATACGTAACAATTTACTTATTAAATAACTTCATATGTAGTTTTTTACAATGACTAAGAAAAAAAATATCAGGTTTTTTTTGTCTCCCGAAATATAGCCATTTTTAAGATACGAGGTTCAGGTAGTAAGGCGTCGATTTGCTACGATATTAATAATTCGATAGACGGTAGCTCCCTTTAGAGTATAGTAGAGTTGTTTCTCCATTTTGGATCATGATGGACAACTGTTACAAATCTATACACGTACTCTTAACATTAGCATGCAAAATCGTATCGTAAACAATAGCCAAAAATAATATAACTTGCCCGTTTCATAATCTATGTTGTTGACTTTTGAGTTGATAGGGAACATACATTTTCAAACATGGCATTAAAATTCTAATGTCATTGGTGCAGCTAATGATTCTTAAATCCTCGTTAGCACGTTACATTGAGAAGAAAGCGTATGTAGGGCAGTTGGTCGCGTATAAGATCATAATCTCCGTTTTAACAACGCGGAGATAAGCGAAATATGCTCGCAAACATTGCATAGGATGAAGAGGCCATATTGTTCTTTATCCCTTTAGACCTCCAAGGTTGTTTTGAGTTTCGCGTGTAGATGTGTAGCTTGCAGTGAATATTTGTCCTGGAGCCAGAAGGGCCCGGGTTATAGGCCGGCAAGGAGCCCCTAGGATCACGGGGCCCTAGGATGAGACTTGGGACGAAATGCTACAGGGGGGTTAGCAAAGACCTAAACTTCATCGCCAAACAAAATATATATAAAGCACATAAGGCGTAACGAACTCATTTGTCATTCTCAAACATTTTTGTTAGCGATTCTACAAATAAGCGATAACATTTAGGTCTTAGCTAACCCCCTGATGAATGAATTTTACAATACGCGGTACGCCCCTGAAAGCTTGGCAGAAAAGAATCCAGTGCGGTAACAACTAGAACCAAAATTGTTTCTATTGGAAATATCTAGAACAATTGTGTAGTACAAGTTGTGTAGCACTTTTTTTGCCAAGCATTATCTATAAGGATAGAATTGGAAAATACAATATTTGATGCAGCAGCGTTAGTTCTGATTTCTAGGTAACAGGACTTGTAAACCTGTAGTAGGCTAGAAACGACATGTGATTACCAGTCGCTTGGACTAGAAACGATCTGTGACTACTAGCCGCTTAAATGGGCTAAAAGACTTACCCCCTTATTCATAATAAAAATATTTAAACAGTGTTTTATCTAATCGAGATTTGCAGTCCTTTTCTGGAATATTGAAAACGTTACAGGCCGGAAAGTGACAGCCAGCCTTGATAAGTTAAACACCGTTTACATATTTTAATGAATAGAGGGTTTTTTATGATATTTTGGGGGCAAGCGAGCAGACGGCTTACCTGATGGAAAGCAACTGCTGTCGCCCATGGACACTCGTGACATTCGAAGAGTCGCAAATGGGTTACCGGCCTTAATGAGGGAATATAAAACGAAACATAGCACAACGCCGTTTCAAGTCAGTTTTCTGTGAGGCCTTGGTATCACTCCGGTCGAGTCGGCCCATTCGTGCCGAAGCGATAGCTCTCCCACGGCAATGAGCATCCGTATTATGAACTTGAGATCGGAAAATGTCTCATTGGTACACGCCTCCACCGGGGTTCGAACCTGCACTCTCTTGAGTGCGAACCAAAGGTCTCACCCACTAGCCTAGCCGGACGCTCGGTTAATGATAAGGTAATAATTAGCTTAGTAATTAGCTGACTTCATAAACTTGTTTTCATGTTTACTATCAATCGTAGCGGGCATTTCGTGACCTTTCCTTAAAAACAGATGACTATTGTTACACATGATAAGTTATCAGTAATGAATCATAAGTATTTATATGAAAGTATTGAAAAAAATCATTGAAATTCTGAAATAAACAGATACAGAGATAACAGACAGCTATTTTCATCGCAACCACGTTTTCCGTTACTTTTGCGTAATTTATATAATTTTCGTTGAATTATCGGATTTTTTTAATAGAAATTATATCACATTGTGTTACCTCATGTTAGATTAGATGATAAGAAATAATCATGTCGGAATCTTTTGTTATGTTTTTATAACGATTACACACAATTGAAGACACAAGTGAAAGAAGCAGATAATTTTTACTTTAAAAACTCACAGATTCTTTGGACGCGAAAAATTATTTGAAACAAAAATAATGCGAGTTTCATGAAATAGGTGAGTTACAAGATGTGTCAAAATTTAGAGGGAACAAATTAGTATATTCTCGTGGTTTCTAAAAATGTTAGTTATCCGCTTCTTCCACTTATGTCTTAAATTTTTTCTATTCAGAAATTTTTAGATACCCTTACGGAGGGCGTATCCAGACTTTTATGCAATGTCACGAGCAGCATAGACCTCAAAATCAAATAAATGGGACGGATGGAATAATATTATAAGTATGTTTGTTTGTTTGTCCCTTTCTTCACACTCTAAAGAAGCAACCAAAATGAAGAGAAACATGCTACTTTAATCTTGGAGAAACATTATGTTCCCAAAATGTTATCATTTTTACGCGACTTTCGAATTCCACGCAAGCGAAGCCTCGGGCAAAAGCTAGTAGGTAATAAGCTATCTACAACTCATATACCTAAAGCAAACCTTTCCAAAAAATAATCGTCTATGAGGTTATTGACCTTGCTATCAACTGGTCAATCTATACACATAATAAAACAGTAAAGTTGGCGTGTCTGTACAATTAATATTTTTACAAACTAATCAATGTTAAAAAGGCTTAGGAACAGAAATAGAACACAAATCTACAAAAAAATAATTGTCTGTTTGTACGCGCTAATCTCCGGAACTACTGGACGGATTCGATTAAATCCTCTTTTTATAATAGTATTTCCCGGGAAAATGTACGGTTCCCGTGATATACAAATTTTCGCGCAACGAAGTTGCGGACATCAACTAGTCTATCATATAAAAATAAGCCGGGTTTTCCTTTCTGACGCGGGAAAATACTACTAAATACCTTTTGAAATGCGGTTTTTATTTGATAGGTGTCCCCAATATATGCACCAGTTCCCTGCACGCATCTAGCGGCGTATAAATAGCCGATTGGAAACCTGTTAACTCGCATTCGTGTCAACCTCACCTTGCAGAGAAACCTCACAGAATCGCATTACTATCTTTATGCAATTTATTGAGAGCAGCGTAGAACGCAAAATCTGCGGGATGCTTTCGTCAGTTGGCCTTCAGTTAAATATTTCGTAAAGAAAGTAAGATGTTGATTAGTTAAACACCGTTTACATATTTTAATGAATAAGAGGTTTTTTTATGATATTTAGGGGGCAAGCGAGCAAACGGCTTACCTGATGGAAAGCAACTGCTGTCGCCCATGGACACTCGTGACATCCGAAGAGTCGCAAATGGGTTACCGGCCTTAATGAGGGAATATAAAATGGGAATAGGTGTAGTGCAACCTAACAGAATTGCATTACTATATTAAGGCAATTTATTGAGAGCAGCGTAGAACGCAAAATCTGCGAGATGCTCTCGTCAGTTAGCCTTCAGTTAAATATTTCGTAAAGAAAGTAAGATGTTGAAATTATAAAAAAAAAACCCTTAGCGACTTAAAACGGTCGCCAGGATCGACAGCTGTATCCAACTACGAAAACCCTTTGATATGATCTCAGGGAGCCCGAGGGACAAGCTAAAGCTGTCTTGGGACACGCACCGAAATTAATCAGGAGGAGTAGGAAATACCGGTTTTTCCCTCCCCATACAAAGCGGGACACAGCACAAAGTTGCAATGACCGAAAGTCAAAGAACTAAAGGAGGAAAAAAATCGACCCCTAGCTCTTCTTCTTCGAGAACATATTTTCCTACTCATATAACAAGTAACTCTTTCGATGACTGTAACCGTTGTGGGGATATTTTCGTGGTGGCCAAAGGAAGACTTCTTCCGACCGAGAGAGGTGTTATACTCGCTCAGGCCGAAGCTCACCTGATACATTTCAGTTGTCGTTTATATACCGCCGTGTTTCGAAAACTTCGATAGCGCGATGCAGGATTATTACGTCTTATGTGGGTACCACTACAATATTATGATGAAACAGTTCCCACACATGTATTACAATAAAGAGAAAGGTGTACATGTACCGGACTGGCAGTAACTTTGTAGTCTCATACCTATGCAAATCGTTTTCTTGATCATTGGTACTGTACTATCATTTACAAGAGAAATTTTCAGTGACTTTTTTTTTCGTAAAATATGTTAAGACGAAGTTATTTACGAAAAACTATAGTTGGGCGTGATTTTGATGAGGTGGCAAAGTGAAAATTTGAATAGAAGCACGTCGACACACGAAATCGAAACATTCCAGGCTAAACTACCCAATGATTGGAGTATATGATGATACAACAGGTTAATCACACTTTAATATTGTGTTGTAAGGTCTAACAGCTGTGGATTAGTTCAGGAATCAGTATATTCGACAGCTGTATAATCGCGGCGTTATCGAATGTCAAACTTATCGAGTGCACACAAATATTTGCACACAAATAGCTTGCGGTAGCGTTAATTATATGCATGTTTTTTCTTACTTTAAATAAATCTATCGTTATTGAAAAATTATGTAGTCCAATCAGTTTTAAAGAAGTCAGAAAGAGTGATCCGACATTGATTATGACGTCAAAGTTTATAAACTGCATACAAAGTTTATACTAAATCACATTTTGAGAGAAAGAGAAGGTAGAAAACTTAAATGGCTAATATCCTACTTATTTCTCAACAGAATCGAGAGTTTTTTTGTCATTCTGTATATCTTGTAGTCTACTATCATAATAATTTGCATTAAAAAAGAACTTTAATACTTCAAGGTCTTTATATACACCTTCAATTAATCCTTTTTTTTTAGACCAAATGGTCTCTATACAGAGATTACACTGAAAATATCTAATTGTGTTACAAACATCACCAACAAACTGACATGCAGTTAGGCGGTTTTTAGGCTAAGGATTTAATGTTTTAAAATATTTGAATAAATACATAAAAAACAGCAGCGCTATGCGAAATAAAAGTTTTGTTGTGGCGAGCTCGTGTCCACAAAAACATTTCGTCACTATGACGACTTTCATGTCTTACTTTGGTTACATTCTGTATAAACATCCTAGAACGTATTATGTAAATGAAAATTCCCCTTCCCTTACGTGAGTCCATTTCACGGCTTACAACTTCCAAAGGCATAATAATATAACTGTAATAAAATAAAATAATCAATCAATAACATGCCTTTTGCCCTTAAAACGCATTTTATTCTTGAATTTCCGTGTCTTTGTCTGTCATTACATCACCCGCGACTCATGATAATTTTTTGTATTTTTTATGACAGTTGAGTAACAATTATGTGCTATTTCTTTGTTTTACAATAAAACTAGATAATGCCCGCAACTCTGTTGAGCCAAAATTCGTTTATCGCTTGGGAACCGTACAATTTTCCGGAATAAAAGTATCATATGTCCTGCCCCGGGACTCAAAATATCTGCATTTGGGCAAAACCTGTTCAGCGGTTTGACGTGGCGTGAAGAGGTAACAGACAGACACACTTTCGCACTTCTAATATTAGATATTCTAAGGGCTTTGAATTAAATGTTCCATGAAATTCCAGATGTTCGAAGGTCCAGGGACCACGGGATCTCGTTCTCCCATGCTAATTTTAACCCCCTTTTTACGCGTCTTTCGTAAGAAGGGGTACATAGTTCTCCGATCGCGTATTAATATGTCACGTAGTTTAACGTTACCACTGATCGGTTTACATATCTTTGTATCGATACTTCTATAGATATTTCATCTGCATTACATTATGTATGATAGTTGATCTAGAGTTGTGACATATGATTACGGCACATTTCACCATTTTTAGACGTATTTTGAAAACTAGCTGTGCCAGCGACCACGTTCGCGTGAAAATTTATAAACTTTTCCGTTTTAAAACATTTTTTGAAACGTGATGCTTTATAGCCTATATGGCTAACCAATACAAAAAGAATTTATTAGTATAGATTTCTAACAAGACTACAATCTACATTGTAGAGAACACGAGAAAAATAAATAAAGATAAAGGATACAGTAATTCGCTTAGATTTCTGAAAACTGTGGCTCTCGATAAAGCCGGGCGCAAACCTACATTTTCCGTTTTAGGTTTCCGAATTAGTTTTAGAACATCAGAATGCATTGAATGAGAAATTCGTTCCGTGCAGGGAAAAAGTAACCGTGTGCGCTAGTAAAAAATTACTTTTATTTTTATTAGCGCTTTTATTTTTATTAGATTGTTTCAGGGTGTCCGAATTTCAATCTTTTCTGACTCCTTCTCATTAGAGCACTATCCCCAACTCAAAGCTGCTCATAAATTTAACAATGTGGATAGTGCCACAAACTCAGCTGCAGAGTGTTCGCAGCTTCCAAGGTGCCTGCTCAGCATTGAGGAAGGACAGTCAAGAATGTGGATGGATGCTGTGGTATACTCACGTCCACTGTCAGTGGAGAGCTTCATCTTCTCAAGTCCGGGGGCGTCCCGGTCGTTGTAGATGAGCACCGCCGACGCGTTAGACCGCCAAGCATTCTGAACCTGCACGTCAAAACAAACGTCTTAGTACTGAAAAGGAAGCAATACAATTTTTTAATCCGATTTTCGTTGGTCATTTCTTCTTTGTTCTTAGATTTTTAACTTAGGGGGGTCGGGATGTCCTCCGACTTGTAACATCACAATTCAAATTTTGAAATTTAATCTCAAAATATTTATGTGTTTAAATTTTTGTGTAAAATTGCAAAATTTTGTGACATCACAATAGGGGGGTAGCAGGTCATTTGGGTTGGAGATAAACACCCCCCGTGTTATATTTTTATTCTACTTAGCACCGAAACTCAGTGGTCTCATTATCTCCAACCCAAATGACCTGCCTTTACAAAAAAGGATGGCATATCAGCACTTTCAGTTAATTGGGTCGCAGCTTTATTAAAACGGCGACAACGTCCCCAATAAGTACGTAATCAATACGTATGGGATTAGGCATTGTCGCTTTTGATAACGCGCTATTAAATATGTTATCAGTCAACAAGTGGTCATACATTTTTGACGCAATATTGTTCTTTAGTAGCAGTCTTTTTAGTTGAACAGCTGATAGATATTTTTATATAACAATAGTTTATTTGTAGTACATATTTGTTATATAAATTACTAGCTGTTTCCCGCGACTGCGGATGTATTAAAAAAACTTTATAAATTGGCCCATTTTTACAACATTTTTTTTTTCTGCTCGGCTCCTGTTAGTCGTAGCGTGTTATATAGCCTATAGTCTTCCTCGATAAATCGACTAACCAAAACAAATAGAATTTTTCTGTTACGCCCAGTAGTTCCCGAGATCAGCACGTTCAAACAAACAAACTGTTCAACTTTATATTATTTGTATATATTCACTATTTCTATTCTTCTATGATTCACCAGTAGTACTGATACACGGAATGACCACGGCATTCCATCCAACAGGTGTCCCGAAAATCAGTCATGAAAAACAGGTGTCCCGAAAATCAGTCATGAAAAACTATTAAGTAATCTCTACTTTAGGGGTCTTGCTCAGAACAGTCTTAAACGCAACCTACAATTTGGGGAAATCACGAGATTTGGGTGGATGGGAAGTCAATCTCTGGCTCGTACTATAGGCCAAAATATACGAGAAGGTCGATCGATCTCGGACTGTTCACAAAACAACTGACCAGAATCGTTTCTGCAGGAAGGGAGGGGGGAGTGTATATTTTTATTCCACTTAGCACCGAAACTCAGGGCTCTCATTATCTTCAACCTAAATAGCCCACTCCCTTTCCAAAAATAAGGTTGGCATATCAGCACTTTAGACACTTAAACAACTGACCAGAATCGTTTCTTGCTTCACCGTTTATCTGCAGATCTACCTGCGATTGCAGGATCGACTGGTAAGTCGCATCCTTATCTCAATCTCCGGAGGAAGACTGGTGATAGGGGTACACGTAGCCGGTATGGTCGTAGTCGCGTCAGCTAGCGATCATCGACAGGATCCTCCCTGTATTACCCTCATATACGGGGAGGAAACTGTCGAAGATCGCAAGCTGACGCGGCTACCTAAGCCTACCAATAACCAGAGCGACTAATACCTTAATCTCAAAGTTGCAGCTGCCGCGGCGGATGACGGCTACCCAGGGCTCCACCGGCAGCGGCTGGTCTGGCGCGGCGGCGGACACCAGCGGCCACTTGCAGCCGCTGTGGTCGTGAGCTGAGTCCCGGGATCTCACGTGCACGGCGACCCCGCGAGCTGAACCCACGAAGCCTTCGCCGTACTTCCCCGACTGAAACAGAGTTTAATTTTAAAAGCTGTCGCCTGTGGGTTGATACTCGATACTAAACAACTGAGGGTAAGAAAAACCCATTTAAACTTTAAAAATTGTGTAGGTTAAAGGTTATGTTCAAACTCTTGGATTTATATGCAAGAGTCTGAACAAAAAGGGTTCTTCAATAAAGTTACATACGTATCATTCTTGTGCGATTGTGAACTCAAATAATATTCGATGTGTCAGTTTATGGATATTGGATAATACCATATGGATATACAATTACATGGATAATAATAATTTATTCTGTGATAATACTGAAGTATTAATCAAAAACGATATGTGTATCAAATTTAAGTGATGCGCGAGTACGCAAAATACCATTTTGCCAACCAGTCCATAAACACGTTGGGTTCGATTCCTATTATGGCGTCTGTCAGAGGATGTTTAGTCCTTGGCGAGCTGATGTTTATTCAGAGCGCGAACATCTGTCAGTGTGTCTTTGTTTATGTCAGTGCAAATAAATACACTCGGTACACTACAGACGTAAGCTTTGATCTCTATTTACACCAATAGTGTTTATTAAGTTATACTCGAGTTGTTAAGGCCACTTTTAGTTTTTCAATACTCAAAAGGGTAAAAACGGGACCCTTTTACTAAGACTTCGATGTCTGTCCGTCTATCTCCAGACTTTATCTCAAGAACGGTAATAGCTAGAGAGCTGAAATTTCCACAGATTATGTAATTGTGCCACTATAACAATAAATACTAAAATCAAATTGTAATAAATGAGAGAGGCTCTTCTGCAACAAACATGATTTTTTTGCTATTTTTTGGTAGATATCTAAGGCAATCAATGGCAACACACAGGCGCTAAAAACTAAAAACTAAAATCACTACTTAAGGTGGGCTCTCGTACCAAAAACACATTTTTTACCTATGTTTGCTCTAATATGGTACGGAACTCTTCGTGCGCGAGTCCAGTTCGCACTTTGCTTTTTAGATAAAATCAGAAACCGGTGTTATCGTCTTATACAATGTGTAAAACTTTAAAAGGGCTAAAATAATTTTGTTTCCCCGTTTTTTTTTTCAATTCACTACATTAATTTATAACAATACAAAGGTAATTGACGTTTATTTCTGAAGTTTATTTCTTATAAAATCCTGGATATTATACCTTGTTATTTTTGTTGAACACGTTTTTGTTCGGGGTTTTAACTAAATAATAAATATTAATTACAATTTATCATACACTAAGCATTCTATTAAACTCATAAATAGTCATAGAATTGTAAAGAAAATTATAAACAAGCGGAGATATAGCATCACAATCATTTTAATCACATTATAATTACCATCTGGAATATCTTTGTTATTGATAGAAAAAAACATTTGTCGAAGTTGCATGTTAATTTTTAACAAGGTTGCAAACACGCAACTCTTCGGTTTCTTATATAAATCCTTTCTGCAGCAAAACCCTATTTGAAAACGTGTGAAAGACAAATGCTTTAGCACGAATGAGCCGGCTAGACTAGAAATTCAATGAACGACAGGAAATTTCCGTGACATAATTATTGGTATCTATAGAAGTAGCAAAAAACAAACTGTACTCTTTTTAGCTGCACCATGGGAGTGTTTTTTTTGTTTGAAAAGCTAAACGTTTTATATACGAGAATAACATTTCTGCACATCGGAGTGTGTAATCGAGCCTTAAATCTTGGGTCTTGGAGAGACTTATTTCTCACGTCCATGGCCAACTTATAGAGTCAAGAGTGCCAAGACGCAATACCTAGTAACTTTAATAACACACAATCACTAATTATGCTAGTATGATTACTTGCAAAACACAAAGGGCTGTTAATTTATACGCAAAGCGATAGAGGCTTTGTTAAATATTTAATCATAATAAAAATGTTAGCCTCGAGGCTCTAGCCCAGGAATCCCATGCATCCTGAGCCAGCAATAACGGTAGTATACCTTGACCGCAATCTCTATACCGCGCCCTAGGAACGTGGGACAGGAAGGGGGATGGGTAAGAATACTATTGCCGTCAGCGTTGACGGCCAACTGACAGAGTAGCATGGGCAGTAACCAGGTATCGGCGGGGGAGGCCCCGCGCCGCGCCGCACCCATGCCCAAGGCGAGGTATATATAGTATGGTAGTATATTATGGTCGAACTATAATAAGCATTTCTACCAATTTATATTCAGACATCTTTATTTCGACGACCTGTGGCTCAGTTGGAAAGAGCTTTGATAGCTCAAGCCGGGAGTCGCGGGTTCGAATCCCGCCGACGGAGCAAAAGTTTTCAATGTTTCTGGGTCTTGGATGTACTCGTATATTAAATATGTGTATTATATAATAAAAATCTAAAATATGCATAAAGTATTAAAAGTATTAAATATATTTCCGTTGTCTTGTTCCCCTTAACACAAGTCCGTCAGGTACTTACCACGGTACGAGACTGACTTTTTGTGAAACGTCCATAGATATTATTATTGTTATTATTATTTACTTAGAGTATTTTAGGTATTAGAAATTCTTAATGTCGCTAAAAATATATTTATACCTATTATTATTAAGTCCTCAATAAAAAATAGATATGCACTGGCAAAACCCAATAACAACACTGATATGATAATTTCAGACACTCGTCGTACATTCTTGAACATTGTAGTTGTTTTGTACAGAAATAAACAATAATTGTTGATACGAGATATTATAAACACTACAATCAAAAGAAACCCTTTTTTGGCATGATTTTACAAGTTGTAATAATAATATCTATAAACGCCCCAAGCCAAGTTATTCTTGGTATGTACCTGGAGGACTTGTGTTACGGGTACCAGACAACGGTAGTAACGGGTCTAGCAGGACCCCGATATGAATTTTCTTATATATTCAGGATTATTAATAACATTTAAAAGCCGTTTTATCATTAAAAAAAGACATTATGACGCTAATGAGAAGTTATTAATATCTAAACATATAATAAAACAGTAAAATTCGCGGGTATGTGCAATTAATATTTTTACAAAGTTGTGTGTTTTGTCTGTTTATCTGTTTGTACGCGCTAATCTCCGGAAGTACTGAACGGATTCGAATAAATCTTATTTGATTTAATAGCTATTAAGTCTAGGCAACTCTTAGGATACTTTTTATCCTGGGAAAATGTACGGTTCCCGTCATAAAAATTTTCACGCAACGAAGTTGCGGCCATCGACTAGTTTGTAAAATGATCGTTTTCAGGGATGGAGTTTCATTTTCATTAAATTGACAATTACGTAAATTAATTTTTTTTAGCCCCATGTTTAATGTAGGTAACTAGTGCAATTTTACAAAAGAGTTTACTTATGACTTTCTTACTATGCTATTCTCCTAAAATAAGAACTAAAAACAAGAAATTATAAATAAAAAATACACTAAAATTAATAGACAAGAAAATGACAGCTCTTGAAGTTTACTACACTAAACTAAAAAAAACCTTTATGAACACATGATAAACAACAAGTAATTTTACTAAATGAGGCTTCCAAATTGTATTGTTGCAAGATTTATTTATATTACTGCTTATTTTATCGTAAAATTTGAGACTATAATCGTTTTTTTTTAAGATCAAGGACCAATTACCTCTACCAATTCCTAAATATTCTCTTGGGGTATATCTTCTATGCCATCACTTTCAGATTAACTTTAATCGTGTACAGATTGTGTAATTCGATTTTTGGTTACTTAGTGACTAATATTTCCATTTATAGAACGATATTTCTCAAAAACAATCAAATGAAAACCTGACTGAAGTGAATAACTGAAGTGAAAAAAGTAACTACGTTAAATCAAGGGGAGGGGGGTGCAGCTACCCCCACATAAAAAACAAAAAATAAACAAACAAAACTTACTATGGAAGAAAAGCCACAAAAACCTAACTGCTGAAAGGCCCAGCATCGGAATGAGATTAGCCGAAAATATGCGGTTGTAACTCGTCAATTTAAAAAAAAATATATAAAAAACAACGCATGGGGTCTGCGCAGACCCCGCCCGTGACGTTAAAGGTTAATACTTTTATACTATACACACTTTTAAGATTTTTATTATATTATAAATATATTTAATACACATCCAAGTCCCAGTAAGATTGAAAACTTTTTGTTACGTCGGCGAAATTCCAACCCGCGACCCCCGGTGTCAAAGTCGAGTTGTAACAAAAGTTATTAATAAATAGGTTTTGCATGTATAACTTATATAGAGTTCATTGTAAAAGTGGCAGGCCATACAGAGCACTTTTTTTGCTTGCATGTAAGTTTGCCTATAGAATCACAAAAAATTGTTTTCGCTTTCAACGCTGCACATAGCACACATGCTACTTTTACAGTTCTATATATAGAGGGCTCATGTTTCATGCACACCCTTATTCTTTAATCTGTATAGCTTTTAAAACTGGTCTCAATGTTGTAAAGTGGAAGAGTCTCAGAGAAAATCAGAGTTTCCCTTAAAAAATACAAATGTCTTTTTAATACTTTCCAATTTCTAAATTACTCACTAAGGTTGCTAAGCCATGTTTATTGTCTGTGATGTTTCACTTTAAATCTTATTTATAGTAAAATCAAAACATTTCAAACGGTGTCTAAAATTATTGTAAAATCCTGGTAAAGCGCACGTCAGTAACCCAATTGATATAATTTTTTTCTGTCCTAAGTATAACAAAAACCTTAAATTGAGCTGTGAGTCATATCAAGCGTGCTTCTTGGCTCACGTCCTACAGAATGACAAGGGATGAAGAAAAAAATATATATTTACAGCCGAACATAGTACAACCTCCTCGTTTTCGGAAGTCGGTTGAGAAGCAAGGCGTGTTGACCAACACGTGACTTACTGATACTCAAGTCTTAAGTCTCGAGATATCTAAATCGTTATTTCAATACCGTTATCACTAGTATTGCATAACGAAAACGTCACTTATCACGAACCTCACACGAGATTATTACAGAATAGTCTCCTGTGGACTTCATGGAAGAGGGAAGATTAAAAAAAAGATAGAAGAGGAATCCCAATTGCTAAATATACACAAGTTTCCCTCTAGCTGGTGGTACTGTAATTTTTAGGGTTCCGTAACCAAAGGGAAAAACGGGACCCTATTCGGTCCGTCTGTCTGTCTGTCTGTCTCCAAGCTGTGTCTCAAGAACGTTAATAGCTAGAGAGTTGAAACTTTTACAGAATATGTATTTATGTAGCCGCTATAACAACAAATACTACAAGCAAAATAAATTAAATATTTATTGTTATATAAAGAGTGGCACTAATACAACAAATATGTTTTTGCTATTTCCTTCCTTAATAATAGATGATAAATTCGACGCGCTTCTCATTGGCAGCGTGGCCAGTGACCATGCGGTAAAATTCTGGTATAAGGAACCGCTCTCCTAGGAGGCGAGGGTTAAAACCCTACATAGATAAAGTAGTAAAATATTTTTTTTCCTATTTTACATGATACAAGTTTTTTTACGGAGTGCAACTTTACTACGTTAATAAACTCGTCAGTCACCTGTTCCCGATTAGTGGTTGACTAAACAACTTTTAATCTAAAATGAATAAAAACGAAATTATTGAAATCGTAATTTATAGTATGTTTCAAATCATACGACGTATAATAAATTAATATCGTCTACCTACTTTCACTGGGGACCTACATTCAGTATGCCCTTTGACTCGCGCGCAACACGAATTCGCCTATCTGGGGCCACGGGAGTGACGCTGCTGAGATCTGCCAAGCTAATAATTACTTTAAATTATTATTAGCTTATAATAAGCTTGGCCGTAGCGTTTAAGGCTTATATATATGTATCGATTATGTATATTTCAGTCACGACTTTGCTAGTGTGTGAATGCTTATCTAACGAAAGCATTCAATCAAAAAAAGTCTATCCTATAATTTAAGTCAGCTTATACCCTATATTGTGGGTTCGGTGTCCAGCAATGTATCTCTCTTAATATTTGTTCTTTTTCTTCATAATCTAGCGTTTTAAAGCAGTTCGTTACTTTTCTTTTTTACTTCTCTTATTAAACTTTCTTTTAGGATGCATTTTCTATTAACTTTGTTGTATATAAATGGGTGTAGGTATAGGCTAAATCTTCTGGCAAAACTAGAATTAATTCGTGGTTAAGGTAGTTTCCTTTTTTTACGTAGTGCTTCATAATTTGGTGATATGAGAAATGTGTTATGCTCCTACGTTCAAGCATAAATACAGCTACGGAAAAAATTTTGACGACCTCTGTGGCTCAGTTGGTAAGCGCGTTGGTAGCTTACGCCGGAGGTCGCGGGTTCGAATCCCGCCGACGGA
>JAOTAV010019846.1:0-17783 GCA_026546445.1 Cyclargus thomasi
ACTTATATCGCTAATATCTTAGTTATTTATGAACAGAATTCAGAGATTTTTTGTCATTCTGTATATCTTTTAACCCATTATCGTAATAATTTGCATTCAATAAATTTTTACACGCACCTTCCCTACTCTCAATGGATTGGAAACATTTATGGTGTCATCGTTTACCTTTCGAGCGTTCGTGGCGTCGCGCGTCGTGGACCGTAGACCTTTGGATCGCACTCGAGAGCCTGCGAGAAAGCTTGGTTCTAACCCGTGTGGTGGCGTGTACCAATGAGACATTTTCCGATTTCAAGTGCATAATATAGACGCCCATCGTCATAATAATAATAATTATAATTGTCATGACAGAAGGCATTCGCTTTCCATTAGTTTGACCGTCTGCTCCCTTGCACTCTGTTACTCATCAAAAATTGAAAATAAAAAGAAATTTGAAATACTAATATTAACCGGACGTTGCCTTTTGGTCGAAATTCGGCCATAATTAATATTTTAAATCCTTCGTGTAGTGGAGCTATAAAAATATAATCTCTTCTTAATTCTATCAGACTTCAATTTGGCATAAAGGTTTAATTATATAAGTAAGAGATTCATATTGAATTTTCAAACACAGCTAACTTTTCATTTGTCAAAATGCTTGTAGGTCAAAGAAAATCTCATTTTACGCTAGTTTTTGCAATTGAGTTAATATAATTTTTACTATATTATTGTCACTACACAGTTGCTTCGACATCTTCTGATAAAAAAATAAACTAATATCTTATGGATGTCACGATCTTGTAAGATTTTCCTGCTTTATTTTCAATGTTGTATTGTTGCAAAATGTTAGTTATCTACATCCTTTACTTATGTCTTCAATTATCCTTAACACGCTTCACCTCTCAGTGTAACACAAAAGTTATAATATCGTTTTAAAACCTTTTCTGATTAGTAAAAGTTTGTATCAAGTGGATTTTGGGCTGCGACTCATAAAAAGTACTGAAATAAGTTTTTAGGTAGTTGATTTACGTATCCAATAATCAAAAATGTTCCGATAACTAACGCGGTTTTTTTCGGCAGTTTAAAAAAAATTAACACATAAATATTTTTATTTTTGTTTTAATTTTACGTCACCGCTTTTAAATATTTTTGTAACTCTTTCAGTCAATTTCTTTACTAGTTTGTAAACGGCATAGAAAATTGCTAGAAAGAACGCGATTTGATCTAGCATCCATAGCTGGTACCACTGGTAAAGATATGTCCGCGACCGAAGATGGTAAGAACCTGAAAATATATTTTAAATTACTGTTATATAGTATTTTGCGTTTATAAACTAATATAAACCGATCCCTTTTCATAATAGGGCAATGAAAAATTATATACTTGTTTAGGGGATGTAAACAGAATAAACTTATTTAACTGATCATAATGTGTTAGAAAAAACGTTCATAGTTTTTTTCATTAGTTTTTGCATTGATCTTACATTTGTACCGTCTTTATTAGATTCGGGGGACGGTACAAAATTATGCTTACAAAACAATATGTTTAATATTAAATAGTCATTATTTATGGATTACAGTAAGATTACATTAACAATTTAAACATCTAAATACAGGAACAAGAGCTTTGTGTGCATTTAATTTACTATATCTAGTTACACATTAATAGTAACATTTGTTGGCCTACCTTTGGTTCGTATGGCCTGTTCCACGTGGTGAAGTATCAGTTTTGATGGTGAAATGGGCCTGTCCTTGAAAACAGACGAATAATACTTCGCCTGCTTATGGTAACTGTAACACATAATATTATATTATTTATTTGTTTCTTACTTATTATTATTTTACCCCTTTTTTGAAATGTTTTATAGCTGTATTATTTTTATGCCTGATATTGTTAGTATGCGTAAAAAAAACATTCTTACAATTTTATAAATTTGTGTAGTTTTAACATTTTAACAAGTCTGATTTAATTCGATTACGTGTAAATTTTTTTTATTATAATCTCGCGTCAAGTCAAAAGATTTATTCTTAAATCCTTTTTCACCTTGCTGAATTATATCTTTTGGAAAATTTACCTGTCACCAGCCAGTATTGTCTTTAGAGCTACTTCCAAGTCTTTGACTAGATTTTTTGTTAAGTCTACTTTGATGCCCGTTCCGGATTGTTCCGCACGATGTGCATTATTGTATTGATCTCCAAATGTTGGTATAGATACGGTTGGAACTCCAAAGTAATAACTCTCTAGCGTGCTCAGCATTCCACTGTGCGTTATGAACACCTTTAAATTGGGATGGGCTGAAAAAAGAGAATTTACAATCAAAATATATTGCTCTTCCGGCCAACTAATCTAAATCTATCTCTTCCTTAAATATTTTATATTATTCAATTTTAATATCATAGATAATATTAGTATAATGGAGTATTTTGTTTATGCTTGAAATCTATAATATACTTCAAGCATAAACGTATTATGACTTACCAAGTATACTTGTTTGAGGCAACCAGGATCTGATGTGTAAATTCTTAGGACATTTCTCAATGGGCTCCTCGTGTTTCCATATAACTGTGTAAGGTAACCTCCCGAATAACTGAACTAACTCCATTCTAGTCTCCTTAGGTAGGAATGTAGAGTTATACCAGGATCCCATACTAAAGTATATCACACCGTTCTCTGACGACTTCATTATTGTTGCAAGATCCTGGAAATAAATGTTTTCACAATTAGTTGATTTAAAACATTTAAACTTGAAATCAAATGTCGACAGAAAGTTAGGTAAACAAACTAGAAAGTGTAACAATACTATAAATAACGAGTGACTGACCCATGGTCCACATTGGTCAGTCACTTGTGAGTTTTAGATTAGACACCCATTTCAATCTTTCGACTTTCACTTATGGCTTATTTGACCATCTATAGTATTGTCGTGCTTCTGTTCTTAAATTGCTGTGGTGCGAAGATTCAAATAGCATCACGCTTAATGCTAAACGAGGATTTAATTTAAAATTAGATAATATAAGCTGTGTAAAATATAGTAGGAGTATTTTAAAATTTGTATGTTACCTCGGGTAGTGCTGGCACATCTTTTGCAATGTGGTATCCACCTATCTGTATCATGTTTGGAGGCAGACTTTTTACTTGTGACGCTGGTGGGTATTCATTCAGAAAAACAACAGAAAAATTATATTTGGCTTCTGAGAACGGTGGCAGCCTTACTCCTCTTGCCTTTGCTATAGGTCCGAAGTTTTCAATGTAGTCCTCTTCAGCTAATTTATGCCACTGGCTGAAATCATTTGAATGCATTGGGTCATTCGACTTATAATAATAAAGTCTAACGTTAATTGCTTTCTTGAGGCAATGAGATACAAAAGAGATGAAGGAATATGCTTTTGTTTAATGTTTGGTTATTGTGAGATTAATCATTTTATAAAAAAAGATAGTGGGTTAATTAATGTAGTCGATAAATTCTTATAATTGTTATTTTTATCAGCCACCAATGTAGTAATATCTACTACTTACTACATTTGAAAGTGTATTCTTATTTGCCAAAATGTGTTAAGGAGACGACCCCAAAAGTCCATGGGTTCCTTGGTAAAATGGTATATTACTGGACCAGTCGGTACAACTGGAGCTCGGTCTACTACGGATTCCAAAAACGGTTCAGTTATCGCACCGGTCAGTAAAATCCAGGGAACACCCTGCACTGCCGCATACCTAAAATATAAAGGACATAATAATTTTTTCTGTTCGTCCATGTAACAACAAATTTTGATGGACGAAATTTTCTTAAGCTAATGGATTTTTTTAGATTAGTGTCAGTTGCATCACTTCTTGATAAGTGAAGATATCCACACCTTATCTGAAAGATGAAGGATGGAGTATCTGTCAAATAAGTCGTGGATAGATTGTCTGACACATTTCAAGAAGTGGTGAAACGGAGGCCGTTTTATCCTTAAATATTTCGAAGGTTTTTGCGTTGGAGTAAAATAAAAAAGGCTGTATGAACCAAGTAGTACTTTGGGAAGATCCATCTTAACTTTATGAAACTCACCCTGCGTCAGCGGGGTCGGAATACATCCAGTCCGTAACAACAGCATCGAACTGCACCTCAGTAAGTGTCTTCTTAACATCAGGAGTACTGATTGTGGTTCGTCCAGTATCTCTATTGAATTTTATTAATAAGCTGAAGTCGATGTCAAGGTCAACGTCTGAAAATCGTTTTGTATGTTATTTTGATTACTATATATATTTTGAATTGAAGGCAAAAACATTTCAAATTTCTTTTGCTTATTTTAAAAAATAAGAAAGAAGAAAAATTTAGAATTCTAATGGAAGTACATTTCTTTTAAAAATGAAGTAGAGACGTATTTGATTACATACTTTCCAAAATTTTGTTTAAGGCACTGGCATCAATTTGTTTTATTCTGTTTTTGACCTTTGATCCTGGGTTAGGTGTAACAAGAGTAACCTGAAAAAAATAAATAAAACTTTTGCTTCTGTAGCATACAAGTAAGCCGTACGTGTTAATTTTATATGCTTTAAAATTCAAATGTGTTATTCAGTGTAATCTCATTTTGATTTGTAATTGTAATAAGAGATAGCATAAAATAATTGTTAATAATAGCATTACAGAGGACTTAATGTTTTAGGCACGTTCATAATAATTTGAGCGAGGACAATATCCTCTGTAATGTAGAATATAACACTAGTGCACTCGGCAGTAGTGTAATAAGTATTCTTCTGTTTATGGGGGCCATACTAGCTAGGGCTATAAAACAAGTTGTATTCCTTTGCTAGTCTTATATTTGCTAACCGTTTTCATTGTACCTCAACAGTTTTGACAGAAATCCTAAAAAATCGTCTCATTTATCCAGCGCAGTATTACGCTCAGGATGACAAAAATTAATACTAATCGAAACTTCTTCTAATGTACCTCTCTTATCATGTATTTCAAGGGACTTTTACAGGTAAATTGTAAGAAGTTTTGATCAGTATTCATTATTTTCATCAGTATTATACTGCGAATGGTCCCGCTGGATAGCAAACAAGTGCGACTAGTTTTATAGTCCTAGCTAGTATGGCCCCGCTGGACTGAAGGACATGTGTAATAAAAATGCCTTCAATATAATAATTTTTATATTGAAGATACTATATAACACTATGAGTACGAATTGTGACATCAACAAAGACATCATAATTATTTTTTTATTAAATATTACAGAAACACTTCTTACTTCGTGACCTCCATCGACAAGTGCTTCAGCAAATCCGTTCATTAGATTAAAATGACTTTTGCTGGGTACCGAGTTGATGATGAGTATATGGTAAGCGCAGCACGACGTCGTCGTCAACGTAAAAACTAACACTAGCACGAGATTCATGATAAATCAAAAATTAACTTTCCACTCTTAAGAGGTCCTGTTCGCAAAATATGTGATTTAACAAGAACTGGTATTATTTATTTTGTTATCACTTTAGGAAATATTTGTGCCTGCACACTTGCTTTAACAGATTCTGATGGTAAACTAAATAAATGTCATGAGCTCAAGCTCATGACATTTATTTAGAATTCCCTACTATGTTATTATAAGTTTTTATTGGTGCTAACGTTAGATAAATCTTGTTAATATTTAAATTATCTCTTAGTCGTGATCTTGGGACCGGACATCATTTATCTTAATGTGTTTTGCATGATTAGTAGAATATTTAAATTTATATATAATTAGTAGAATATTTCAAATAAATCGTTTTTAAGGTTCCGTACCTAAAGAATAAAAACGAACGTGATTATATTACTAAGACTTCCATTTCTGTCCGTCTTTTTGTCTGTCTCCAGACTGTATCTAATTAACGGTAATAGCTAAAGACTAATAAACTTTCACAGAATATGTATTTCTATTGCTGCTACAACAATAAATACTAAAAATAAAATAAATAAAATATTTAACTATAGCTCTAGTATTATATAAAAATAAGTTTTATTTAAATAAAAAAGTGTATATATATATATATACTCTTTTTTATTTATATATTATATAAAAATAAGTCAGAAGAGTTGCGCTAAAGCTCATGACACAAAACAAGTCTTCACTCGCGACTCAACGCAAGGGTTTTCGCACAGAATAGGAATTGTATTACAGAATGTGCACTCCATATAAACGGTAGAATCTCGGTAGAGCTACATTTGCGAGCTACATAGTAATGAACGGTCGGTGATTTGAAATATTATGGAAAATTATAATAAGCGTAGAAATCATAACGTGCATTGTGCTGTTTCTTGTTGCCTAAAAACCGGGAAATTCCGAAAGGTAAGATAAATGATAATAATGACAATGAGTAATAAATACTAGTATTTTAAGTCTACAGTAGACCGTCGACATGAATGAAACCTATCCAAGTTTGTACTCATAGAGTATAATAAAATAATACCCAATTACGTCGAAAACATACATCCGTGAAATTCGTATTGTTAAGAGAATTGCTATATACAAATAAGGGGTATATATACTAAGACAGATAAGCCTATTGAACTTATATAATTTCGTTTTTTAATATTTCAGAAAAACAAATTTCCGATGCGAATCAATCAGTTGACGGGAAGAGGGTATAATTTGATTTACTTAATATGTGCCACCAAATAAACGAACCGGGTAAACTAAATAAAACTGTTTAAAACTAATATAATACGTGTTAACAATAATTAGAAAACCTAAAGGATGCCCAAGTAGACAGATATAAAAACATTAGATATCCAATTTTATATTTTTTTTTATTAATTGGTATGGTACTTTAAATAGTTAATTTAAGTACTATACCAAGAGATAGCCCTAGCACATGTCAATAGCGCAGCTGTATGTATCTATTTCGGACACAGGGCGGGAGTGCACATACTGTATCATACCTTAAATGTGGTTTTAGTGTTCGGATTTCAAATAATAAAAACTGTATTCAGAATAAAAAAACTTTTCGTTCTCTTGTTTTCCTTAACAACGGTCTTATGTTAATCATGAATTATGTCCTTGTGATTAAAAGTGACACATGTTGTATAGTTAAACATAATTTTGTATTTTGTAATTTTATATATTTTAATGCTAGAAGGTTTCACGCTCAACCTGACCAGCCAGTTGGACGTTCACCAGTTGGACGATCAATTTCCCGTTATTCGTGTCTTCACCTGACTGATGGATTAAACTGATGCCGGATTGAGCGTATAAACGCAGTCTTATGATAAAATATTAAGTTTATTAACATTGAACATTTGGCTTAATTAATTCGCATTCGCTAAATAAGTCTCCAAAAAGTAATTACTCAATATTATGTAATCCTATCTCCCATTTGTGATTCCTACGACATAACGATTTGTCGCGTATGTAATATATTTCAATTTTTTTAAATGATATTTAGGAGGCAAGCGAGCAGACGGGTTACCTGATGGAAAGCAACTGCCCGATGCCCATGTACACTTGTGACATCCGAATAGTCGAAAGTGCGTTGCCGGGAAAGTAGGGCCACCGATTAATTTCGAGACGTGCTTTTAAAATCAGTCTGTATCAGTCTGAATAACAGACAATTTATTCGGACTGATTTTAAAAGCACGCTGAAACATCCAATACTATGAGCCAGGGGCTTCACATGCATACGGTCGGCGTGCCCGGTTCCGCCTGCGTTTATGTGAAAGCCTCCTTACAAGTTAGTACATCACTGAGACGGCCCCCGTTTTATTGTATGTAAGCTGGAAGCTTTCGTAGTAATTTTTACTTACTACTGTACGTGGCATAACGACCGTGTGTATATGAAAAAGGGCTAAAATATAAAATTGGAGCGAATAACGTTGAAAATATTTGCGCGCTAGAATCTTTTTTGTTGTAATTAAGAACTAGTGCGGCCGCATCATTCAAAGATATTAAATTATTATTAACAAACTTAATTTTAGTTGTGAGTTCGTCCATACAAAAAAATTAAGTTTTCGTTAAAGTCTTCATTAAATTATTTATGATATCATTAGCATAACCTCCATTATTAAACCATTAGATTAACCAAAATCGTAAAAGTATTTTAAGTGTTTAACTTAATCAAGATAAGCAGTCCTTTTCTGGAATATTGAAAACGTCACACGACAAAAAGGGACTTTTTAGTTAAACGTTCTTTAAATATTTTGTTACTGAATTTCTTGAAAACCTAAAAGATTGAGTTTGTTCTTTATTGTAATTATTCATAAATTAAATGACCAAGAATAAAACTATTGTATTGTTTTAAGAGTTACGTAAAATTATGTCTACTAGAGGTCTTGTGGTCGAAAATCGACCATAAATATTTTAAATATCAAGTTTTAGTGAAGAGGTGTAAAAAAATAATAATCTATCCTCAATTCAATCACAGACTTCAATTTAGCACAAAGGTCTTACCATTAAATTTTATTAAAAAAACACTAAAGTCAACCATAAACAATATAATATTTCGTGTGTGTTGTAGCGTGCATAGCGTTTTATTCATTAAAAATGTGTATGATAAAAGCATATTTTAAAATCATATAGGTATTCCACGCTCCTTCTCCATATTAACTATAATTAGAAGAAATTTCATACTTTTAAATCTACGCGTCTTTCGTCAGTTTTTGTACCCCAAAGTTTTCAGCTCGCGTATTGAAACATAAATTTAATAGCATGTAAAGAATAGGTATGATAGTGATTACGTTTATTTTGAATTATTATTTGTAGATTTTGCATTGTCAGCTATCAGTTTCATAATATTTTGAATCAGATAAATAATTATTATTGTAGAAGGACTATGGTTATCTTAAGATTCCGTTGAAGAGATTAAAAGTTGCATATCATTTTTCACAATTTGGATCCATTTTTAGGCTCAAAATGAATTACTTGTTCGTTACAAAATTAACAAACGTGTTATAAACTGCCATTGCATAATTAGCTGAAGGATTTCTCTACATAGCTAGAGTTTATAAAATAAAAGAGATTCACGGTATCGAAACGTTTTATTTTATTAGTTTTGCTTTAATTTTGTTTTCTTCGTTTGAGCCATTGATAGCATTTTGTCGATCAAAATCGCAATTAATTTGTAGAGAACATAAATAATTGCGAGAAAAAGTGCGATTTGATCTAACATTAGCAGCTGGTACCATTGGTAAAGAGATGCTCTCGAACGGAGATGGTAGGATCCTGAAATTATAAAATTATGAATTACAATGAATCTAAAATCTTTATTTTATTCATATTGTAATCAAGTTTTACATATGAGACGATATATTTTCATCCCAAGGCCATTAATGAAAAATGTTTTTATTACGAATATTTAATTATTAATAGAATATTATTTTTTTTGTAAATGTAGGTACCCTACTCACAAAAAAACTGAAAAAATAAGGTTAAAATTATTATGACAGCACTTTAAGAATTAGAGTCTATTAGCTAGAACTTACATACAAAACGTAGTTTCGATCTCGTTTTGATATAATGAAGTCTTGCAGACTTATGCCTAAACTTAGATTGCTTAGATGTCTGCATAATTTTTACCGTCTTTAACTGATTGTAATATATAAATAAAAACTTTGAAAATTTATATAGCAAGAAGAAATGTAGGCATTTTTAATTTCTGACTGCTGCGTCATCCAAAGTATCATATGTCAGTCAAACTCAGGTAATTAATTTCTATGCAGGAATAAAAAAAAATAATTCATTTATGATCTTTAAAATTAATCATTAATTCATTACAGAAGTCTCCCAATAAAACATAAATCTTCCAATTCGATAGTTATTTCGTGAATCAGATCATGCGCGTTGTAAGCCCACTCCCACTTGTCCTTTTTTCTGTCTTTTTGCACCCTCTTTTTCATATGAGCACGAAAAAGCAATGAAAGGGAAATTCTTACAACCCAGGGTCGGTTGTGAGAATTTCCCTTTTCTTTGGTTCTGAAGAACTAATAACTTTAGGGTCGCCTGTTAGCTAACTTTTCCAACCTTTTGTTTTGATTGCTTCCTCTACATGAAACTGTATCAATTTTCTAGGAGAAACTGGCCTGGAGTTGAAAATAGTTGAATAAAACTTAGCGCGCCTTTGGTATCTGTAACAGACAAGAGTAAATAAGGTATTTTGAGTAAAATTTAATTACGAAATTTAAAGTTTTTACTGGCAAAATATTTGGCATATACCCATCGTCAGCTAAAATTTTCTCCAGAGCTACGCGTAAGTCATTCGCTAGGTTCTCTGACAGATCGACTTTGATGCCCGTCCCCGCTTGTTCCATTCTCAACGCGTTATTATACTGGTCTCCGAAGGTCGGGATCGCAACGGTTGCTACTCCATAGTGATTACATTCCAATGTGCTGAGCAGTCCTCCATGTGTGATAAAAACTTTTAAGTTGGGATGTGCTGAAATAGAAAAAACAGGTGATTTTTGTATAAACATGGCCACGCCATGACAGTCTTGCCATATAAACTCGCTGTATAGTTGCTTGTCAGCGTTGTGTGGATATTTTGGTAACTGGATGTTTATTTATCATTAAAATACTATTCCGTTCAATAGAACCTTATGTCCACACTTCTATTGTGTATGATGTTTTATCCCACCAACGAAATCAACGGATCGGCGTCGATTTTCATCGTCAAAGATAAATCAAAGCTGTTAAATGAAAGTGCAAATTATAGGGCGCAATTGAGCCTACCGTTGTAATTTTAGTAAAAAAGTACATATCAGTAGGGATGAATATCGTAAAGGCCGAAATGCACTCGCGAGGCTCGGCCTTTGTACTGATTCTTATAAGCCTAACCGCGCTACAGCAGCGGTTACTCTCATACATGATACAAATCCATAAAAAGTATATTTTGCCACGCCTAGCAAGTGCGTTTTGAAATTAAAGTAAATGTGCGAATTATTTCTATAACCTTACCAAGTATGCTCGCCTGTGGCATCCAAGGTCTAATGTGAAGATTGCTTGGTATATCTTCTAAGTTATCCTCATATTTCCACAGGACCGTGTAATCTAACTGTCCAAAGAGTTTTACTAAATCCAAAATAGTCTGTTTCGGCAGAAATATGGATTGGTACCATGACCCCAAACTGAAGTATATCACACCGTTTTTAGATTTATTTATTATTTCTTCAAGGTCCTAAAGCATAAACGATTAACAAATTAATTATCTTTAAAATCGGATCAATTTTTTAAAACATTATCCTACTGCCTAGATTTTTCCTTAATTAAAAAAAATCCCACTTTTATTATAGACGATTAACTTTGTAACTAACTTTTGGTAGTGGAGGTATTTTCTCTGGGATGTGGTATCCTCCTACTTGGATCATATTGGGTGGTAGGCTTTTAACTTGCGAGACGGGTGGATAGTCGCTTGCAAAAGCCACCGAAATGTTGTATTTTGCTTCAGAAAACGGCGGTAGAGTGACTCCTCTTGCCTTAGCTATTGGTCCGAAATCTCGCTCGTAGTCTTCTTCAGCCACTTCCAACCAGTTACTAAAACAGAAAATATTGAAGAGCTGTCCGAAAGGCTTATCTGAGAGTATCGTGATGTAAAAATTATATGCTTATACAATTTTTATATTATGTATATACAATGATTTATAATATAAAAATTGAATTAGTAAATAATTTTTTTGACTAACAGTATTGTTACCTTGGTGAATGGATTCATTCTTAGAATTGTTATAGAAAATCTATTAAACTAACCAATTACAACAAGGAATTTTATCGTGGTCTTTAGAACTTACTTCATGTGGTAAAATATTTTAGCTTGCCACATTGTGTTGACGATGCGGTGCCAGAAGTTCATCGGCTCTTTGGTGTTGTGATACATGACCGGGGCGGTGGGTACTAAATGCACTCTATCCAACATCGCCTCAAAGAACGGCTCTGTCACCGAACTGCTGAGTATGATCCATGGAACTTGCTGAACAGCCGCGTATCTACAATCGAAAAATAAAAGCAATCAAAAAAAAATTTAATAGTGTCACATAAGGTGACAAAATTGAAAAGTGTGGCAAATGGACTTTATATAAAAGGCGTTAACGTTTCCATTTCTAACCCCTCACCTGGAGTAACAATTTTGTAGTATGTTGTGGAAATACATCAAAACAAGGCTTATTTGAAAAACAAAAACATAAGTTCTGAAGTACTTCTATAAGATACTACAAAATCATTCCTTTAGATGTGGGTTTAGAGGGTGAAAAAATTTAACGTTCTTTGAATGTAGTTCGTTTGCTTGTACAGAAGTTCCGAAGCTCGGTTCGAGCAGGAGTAGTAGCAGCTCGGTAAGAGGATCACAATCTCTCAACTCGGTACGAGCGTTGAAAGTTGTAAAAATACGATATAGACTACTAGACGTACAGAATATGCCATGTTTTCGAATAAGGAAAAATAACATGAGAGAAAAGTAAAGAACCGCTGGTTAAGTACTATAGAATGTTATATAGTACGAGGTACTTAGCTCATGTCACCCCGCATATTAACGACAGAACATTAACCATATGACGAGAGACTTTCGGCCTTTAAAATTCACAAGTTGTCGGATCGTAGACGAATGCTTGATCTAGTATTCCTAAGAGATCTTGTCACTGGATCTCCGCCTTGCCAGGAACAATTAGAAACTGTAGAGCTAATATAGCAAGTAGTACCGATGCCCAATACAAGAATAAAGCGGAGACCGTTCTTCAACATTCCCAGGTATAAGATTCATGTCGACAACGCTCCTATGGTAAGAATGCTAAACTCATACAACGTCTAGCATAAAATGTACGATTTAGACATTTTTCACGATAAATTCACAATTCAAAAGTAATTTATCAAGCTGTCATTTATATTTAGGTATATTAATTTTAATATTATTGACATTTCGAATTGTTAATTATATTCTCTCAATTTGTTAATTCGTTTATGTATAGTTTGTTATATTTTTTGACATGTTCAATTGAATAATTTTTTTGTGTGCGTATAATGTAATTTATGATTAATATCTAATGTAATATTTTGTATCATACACATAATTATCGATAGAAGCTGCTTTACGTTTTACGTTAATTACGAATCAACTGCTCTATGTTGCATCGTGTTGAAGCAATCATGTTGTGCATGTCTTTAGTTTATATGATAACTGTATCGAGACCTGAATGTTAATTGTTTTATTCTATTTTGTATTCATATTGTTGACATGACAAATAAATAAATACAGGGATATTGTACTCGTGGTAGCAGGGGTTAATACTTACCCGGCAAGTGCGGGGTCAGAGTAAAACCAATCTGTGATGACGGCGTCGAACTGCACATCTATGAGAGTCTGCTTGATTTCGGGAATGTTTATCATGATCCTGCCGACGATTCTTGTATATTTCAATAGCGTGGTGAAGTCTATTTCATCGTGTTCTATTCCTGTAGAAGAAGAAAACATTCAGGATGATGATGGTAAAGTTTTTCGAAATCTAAAATTTTTATTGCGGTTTGTATGGACATTCTTATGTTCATCGCTATTCGCTACAGCGCTTACACAATATATTCACAAAAAATCGCTTCCAGCACTGCTACTTTCAAAGTAAACTCTTTATAAGGGACATATTATATAGTATTACATTAAAATATTATCTGATATGTACTTGTTTTACTCCCTGTATTTATAATCATAGTCATGTTTGTAACCAAGTTTTAATGCTTTTGATGGGTCTGTGACTTATATGATATCTATTTATATAAAAGAAAGTCGTGTTAGTTACACCACTTATAACTCAAGAACGGCAGAACAGATTTGACTGAAAATTGGAAGGGAGGTAGCTTAGAGCCAGAAGACGGACATAGGATACTTTTTATCCCGTTCGACAGCGTTCCCGTATGACTTGACATGAAACGTCAGTCACTATAAATCGTGGTATAACAAAAAAGAATCAGACTTGGAAAAACAAAACGCAAATGACAGCTATGTAATTGACGTAAAATGACAGCTAATATATATAATTCTTCTCTGAGTGTCACTAAACTTCTCTTAAACGACTGGACCGATTTCGATGAAATTTTTTGTGCGTGTTCAAAGGGATCTGAAAATGGTTTAGATTCACATAATAGCTCGGCAGGACAACGTCTGCGGGGTCAACTAGTATAAAATATATGTATAATATGGAGTATTTTATCAAATAGCAGTGCTGTTTGAAAATTCTTTGTAAATTTTTGGGAAGCGCCTTAGCGATATTAACTTGCAAAGAAAAAGATAAAAAACGCTCTTTTAGCGCTGCCATTTCCACGGTCAACTCTATAAACTCCTACAGACCTACATATACCCAAAAAAAATTTTAATGGGGCATCCCACGCCAAGCAGACTAATAAGACAGGAAAAATAGGTCGATGTATCCAATTTTGATAATATCTGAGTATGTTCTACCGACAGATAGTATGATGACCTCTACAAAATATTTTTTTGTGAAACAATTTTTAGTGTATTTTAAGAATTATGGGAGTTTAAAACTGTCACCAGCCGGTTACCATACATATAAAGCCGGTCAAGATGTCATGAAGACAGATACTTTATATCATACTGGATGACTGAATTTATTACTTCACTAGCTGTTAAAGCTTAGCTTAGCTTTTTCTAAAAAATAGTTTATAACTGTCACCAGCTGGTTACCATACATATAAAGCCGTTAAAGGTGTCATGAAGACAGATACTTAAATCATACTGGACGACTGAATTTATTACTTCACTAGCTTTTAAAGCTTAGCTTAGCTTTTTCTAAAAAAATTCAATAACATTTTTTTTTCACAAAGATTGATTTTTATTTTTTTAATGCAATGAGCTAAGATTGTACAGAACATACTATAATATTCACTTCTATAATGGGCGCCGGTAAGTGGTTTAGAAGCTATAGAGAAAATTGTACGGAAGGGTGACGTCCGGCGGCTTTCCGAGCTACGAGCTACTATATGAGTACCCGAATGAATGAATGAATGACCTGTTTAGTGGTTCGGGTACTCATATAATCTGCATGTGCTTTTATCATCAAAATATTAAACTGATGTTAATCGGGGGATAAATTGCATATAACTAACTTCGGAGACTTCTGTACCCTTATTGTCGTACAAGGATTACTTGCAAAAGATGATGTGTCCAGATCCTGTGTAGTACACTATATAGTCTGTAATGAAAAAAAATTTGAGAGGCCTACTTTTGTGTCAGAGTATTCTAATTCAAACAATTGTTACAATTTACAGATGTTGCACATTATTAGCTAATTTTGTACTCTTTGGCCATCTAATAACATTACAGACACAAAGTCTTTTTTCTCTGTCATTATTCTGGTGATATCTTAAGATAAAATTTTGTTATGAAATCCACTGATGCTTCGCTTTTCTTGCTTGCCTCCTAGAAGGATTGTATTCTTCTGCAAGTTTGTTCTCGGTCCACGATATAGGCGCTAAGGTAAGTATAATTGTTTTCTCGGAAACATAATATGTTGAAGGGTCATTGAATTTGTTTTTGAGCTGTTAAAAAATTTTACTATCATCGGACTTGTTTATGTCGATTTTGTGGCCATATTTCTTTCTGGAAAGTAGGTGGATTGAGGTAATTGGGGATACGTGGCTATTCAAAATCATGAAATCTCTACATCTAATTTCTGGACTTTCGGTGACGAGCCGGCTTCTACATTGCTTGCGCAAGTAGATTTTCTTATCTCCAATCGACCACTTATTTACTATATTTAGAGACAATTTTCTCAAGTCATTGGTTCTTTAATACCTTGCCATTTGCCATCCTTAAGATATTGTACCAAAGATCTGCGTAAGCACTCATAATAATATTTAAATATTAAATAAAGTATCGTAGAGATTTCACAAACTTTAAAAATACTTTAAGGGCCTGTTTCACCGCTTACAGATAGTTTATTTGACCGATACAACTTTGACAGATTTTGTATAGAGAACCTGTCAGAAAAGAAGTGGATAGCTTAACAGAAACTTTAACAGTAAGCGGTGAAACAGGCCCTAAATATGATAATATGTTGCAATGCTATTAAATAAACGCGGTAAAATTTTAATATTATATATTTTTTAAATTTAATCAGTGTTTTTTTATATTTAAAACTACAACAGTAGATAATTTCAGAAGCTATGTTAAAATTCATACGTTTGACGTAATACAAGACACATACTCAATGTCAAATGTACAAAATATGAAATTATAATTGAATTTATGTATTACGAATAGGTACATATCATTTTTAATGTGCTATAGTTAGATTAAGATGGAATTTTACAAAAAAAAAACCAGATCGTATTGATTTTCAATAAAATAATATTATTTGTTTTTTTTCTTACAATACCGTCATAGCAAGGGCGGAGTCGTAGGCAACAGAAAGTTTAATATAAAGATATATTTATTTTAACCTGATTTCTCCATTGTGAGATAAAAAGTTCGGTCTATTAACTTCAGGAAAGAAATCAGGTCTTATAGATAGTGTTTTATTTATAATTTTAACTAATGAAGAAATTTGTACAAAAACATCACCAATCACCTTTCAGCATCAGTAACGAAGTGTTGTGATCGTGTTCTTGAGAAAGCGTCTATACAAGTCCATACATTACTAAGACGGTCGCCGTGTTTATAGTATTTAAGCACGGGCGACACACTACCGCCGGATTGTTGCCGTTCCATGTGAAAACTCCATGGTTTTTTTTTTCAAATTATTTATTCACCATATTACAAAGTATACTTAGTTGAATGTTATAATTCAGTGCGCCATAAACCGCAACAGTTTATCTGGGCAGAAGGTATCGCACACAAACATATGATTTGTGAAAGTGATAATTACCTCATTGATTTTACAAAATAAAAACTAAAACAATGTTCTATATTTGAAAATATTCACCGCGTTGTAGCTTAGCAACAAATTTTTTCTAGACGTGTTCCAGTATAATTATTTGTTTTGTGAAATTGTTTAGTTACTAAAAACTAAAGAAAATTATTGCAATCTGTCAAATAAGCAGTAAATTGAAAATGATAAGTGATACTCGTATACATGTAGAAGCCGGCTTTTCATTAAAAGAAAAAAAAATTAGGACTCACACGTTCAATGACATTTCTACATCGCGGTTTTATTGGCGTAAAATAATGAGATTGTTATTAAAAATTAAAAAAAGAAATTAAAAATCGAAAAAAGGAAAAAAATAGAAATTCTTTTTGTAATAAACTCTTTGTGAAAAACTAAGAGAAAAAATGTTATTGCATCTTTTAGGATTTTTTTGTTTCAATAATGTTTAAAAGCTGAGTTAGTGAAGTAATAAATCCAATAATTAAAACATCTATCTTAATGACACCTTAATCGGCTTTGATGCAATATGGTAACCGACTGTCGACATTTTCAAACTCCCATAATTCTCAAACTACAAGTTATTTCACAAAAATATTTGGTAGAGGTAATCATACTACTTGTAGGTAGAACATACGCAAATATTTTCAAAATCGGAGACATCGACCTATTTTTCCTGTTCGCTTGGCGTGGAATGCCCCGTATATTAGTTAACATAATTAAATCTGTTCAATTTACCGTAATTGTTTTCACAATCATACCTTCTAACATTTTACTGACCGAGCTGGCATTTATTATTTTTATCTCCTTTCTAGCGTTTGGACTGGGAAATGCGGACACCAAGGTTACCTGTAAGAATTTTAATGAAACAAAAATAAGTTTGATTGTATAATTATTGCCTATATATACCCTCTGCATCCCACTTAACGTACATGATTTTAGTAATTGGTATAAATAATTTATATTGTTTAAAAATTAAATTGTAATAATATTATAGATAATA
>JAOTAV010019857.1:0-23501 GCA_026546445.1 Cyclargus thomasi
TTAGGGTTCTGTATCCAAAGGGTAAACGGGAACCTATCATTAAGACTTCGATGTCTGTCCGTCTGTATTTTATCTTTGTTTTTATCTTTACAGATTTCTGTTGCCGCTATACATCAAATATTAAAACCAAAATAACATTAATATTCAAAGGACGGGACTCTCATACGTGGACGAGTTCAACTCGCACTTGGCCGATTTTTTTCCAACAGGGGAAGCGTTCACGCGTCTACCCCACATCGTTTAAGGTAGACTCTGATTTCCGTATGTTATATTTTCATGCCACTTAAAAGGTTTCCGCTATTGGCATCTGTATTCTTTATATTTTACATATTATATTTAACGTACAGTTTACGTTTCATATTTGTCAGACTCTTGAGACACTTATTTTAAGTACCAGCTATAAATTGGTGCGTTAAACAGATTGTTTGAACTGCCGGGGGGCAAAATGTTTAGTCTGCAATCTGCATGTGTAGTGATGTAGAACCTATTGGACAAATAAAATTATATGTTTTTTTTGGTTTAGAAGTTGATATGGTTGACTTTTAGGCGCAGACAGTTTTTTTAGGGGGCAAGCGAGCAGACGGGTTACCTGATGGAAAGCAACTGCAGTCACCCATGGACACGCACGTTCGCTAGCAATTTTAGGGTGACTAAAAGTATGTGTGTACATGACACGATACAATATACCTCAAGAATAAAATTGTTAATATGTATTTGAACACAGCCTAAATTCAACACATTAGCTGCAAATAGTGTTTATATATAGAACAACAAGACGTCATAATCTTCTCATTGTAACCTCACTAAGGTCACTCAAACTTTTAGATCTTTGATAGAATCACACAAAGAATATCATGAATTCCGAAAAAGTAACCCTAAACCGCCCAAGCTTAGAGATAAACCCGTAATCCGTATCCGGATCCCCCCCCCGGCCGGACGCACATAACTTACGGTTCAGTTATTTTTAACCGTGATACCTTACCGCTTAATGTGACATAAATATGACAGACTCTTATAAACATTTGAAGTGTTTTGATTCTCTTTTTATCGTGGAGTGACTTTATTTTACCTGAATGTTAATGAAGTTGAAAATAGAAAAAATTAATGAAGAAGGTATTTCGCGGACATTTTAGTTGGAGAATTGGATATTTCAGTTATGAATAGTCTGTGAAAACGTCTTATTAATGAAGAGTAGATATACCTGAACTTTGTATCACTTTCCTCCTTACTATAAAACCTTCCCAACCTCTAAGAATACTTCGATACTAAAATTATGAACATAGGTTCAGCCGTTGTCGAGTTTTAGCCACACTGACAAAAATGAATCTTCATTTTTTGCACATAATTATAGCAGAGAACAGAAGAAAAAAAATCATTAAAATATTAGGTTTTACAAGAATGATCTACATTTATAAGTACAATAGAAATATTGATCACAAATACAGTTATCAAGAAATATGAAAGACTATCCAATTTTGAAAAAATCGCAAAGTCGAAAAAAAAAGCGCAAAAAAAAAATATCTTGTTACTTTCCTAACAACTTTTGTTATATTAACAATGCCACCGTTTGTGTTGGGTGGTCGTATTTATGTGGCCACAGAATATATTTTTCTTGGAAGTTCAATAATAAATTAACAATATCGTCGAACGGTGATTAATGATGCACTAAACAACACATGTTTAACTTACAGTCAAAGTTCCCGGTTAAATTTAACCGCGCGTTTAACTGTGGACAGTTGAAATGGGAGTTGAGTGTTGGTCGTCAAAACATACACTTTGTTTCTTAGTTTCAACTTGTTTGGTTTTAAAGTGCTTTACAAACTGCTCATATTATTTATGTCTGCGTTCAAAGGATTCAAAATGAAACTTTAAGGGCTTGTTTCACGGCTTACTGATAATGTTTCAGATATGCTATCCACAATTTTTTTGACAGAACGTCTGTCAAAAAAAGTTATGAATAGATTGTCCGACGCTCATGAGTAAACCGGCAAAGACAAAACGGCATAACCAAATGTGAACGAGTATTTATTGTCGCTTCAGGGAAACCGTAACTTTTTACGGGTTACGGGGAAAAACACATAAATCGCGCACTTTATCGTAAAGATTACGTCACTTCGTCGTATTAATATGCTAAAAGAACTGAGTTTTGTGCGTAAATTACATAAATTGCGTCGATGTCCTTTATTAAAAGGAGACTGGTTACATGAAACTTATTTATTATGAGATTATATTGTCACATAATATGTAACATTTTTATCGATGTCTTACTGTCTCAACCTCGTATCTTAAATATGGCTACATTTCATTAGTCAAAAAAATCTGATTATATTTTTTTCCGATTAATCAAAATAAAAAAAAAATTGAATAAAAATATTACTAAAATATTATAAATAAAAATAATCTAAATTTCCCACCGCGCTATTTTAACAATATAAGTTCGTTCAACTTGTCATGTTTTCTCTACCCGATAACAGATGGCGCTAGGAGTACGAGCGAGTTCTAATTTAATATTAAATCGTATTTCAAACAAACACGGTGCTTGATCTGTAAATTACTAGTATTGAAATAAACAAAGAATCAATTTAGCTAATTGAAAACATAACTTTCTTTGCGACTGAATTTCAGTTTGATTAAAAACAAAGTTTCGCTTATAAATACGAAATTTTGCAAGAATTTTAAATACGACTAGCTTGTGTTTCATGAAATATTTGCTGGTTTTAAATTGAACGGGGAGTTTCAAATTGACAGTTTAATTAAGATAGCTTTTAATGATTTTAGTTTTTTTACACAATCAGTGAACATTTTTAGTCGGGTAGACAGAATTCTGTTTATAATATTATAGCCATAATATGACGACACATCCACCTCGCCTAGACTGATCAGCGTCTAGGTATTCAAAAACTAAAAAGCACAACAAGCATTCTCATTCAGGCGTATTTCGCGAACCACATATTCGGCGACATTTTTACGACGTCGCGTCGCCGATTTTATCGAACTTATTCGAAAAATTTATCGAACATATTCGATCAGCAAAACATTTTACAAGAAGGTTGAGTCGTGCGGCTCGGTCACGTCCATATAACTCTATTTGCCACGGGTTTGCCCGGTCCACTTTCTAAAAAATATCAATTGATAACGTGAAACGTTGGGATTCCTCGTTTATTGGTGTTACGTAAGTTTTAAGACTTTTAGACTGGCTTCTGTTGTTTTTAGAAGAGTTTATATGTTAAATATCTGCAAATTTGGCTGAATAAAGCTAGTATGGATTATTTTAGTAGTGATATGGATTATGGGACATTACTTCCGAATTTTTATCGATATGCTAATATTAATCCTACTCAAACAAGTTGATGCGATTTAATGTAACAATAGTTATATTTACATGAAGAAATTATTTTTTTTAAACTGCCTGCCAACAGTTTGTTTAAAATCTAAATATTTATGAGTGGTTTCAACTTGAAACTCGCAGACTTGCATAACTGCCATTATATATTGTAAACACTCGCGTGTCATAAAAACTTTTAAACATTTCTATTATAATCAACAAAAACGTCTTCGAAAGCTGGATGACTAATTAGAAGGAATTTCGTTTTCGGAATTTTATCGTACGTCGTTAACATTCAAATTTGGATTTGTGATTGATTAATTAGTGGACTCGGAGGAAATATTATCCGAACGGCATAATGGGGTACTAATTGACACGGTAAACATAGATACATTTTAACTGCATCCGTCTGCCTCCATATAAGATTTCAGATCGTCCTCAATCGACTCAGCCATGCGGGCCTCGGCGGTTTTTATCGAATTTAAATTAACGTTTTATTGAGTTATTTACGACCGGTTAAATTACTTGGGAAATTAAATGGAACGTTATGAATCAAAAAATTATAAGCTAACAGACCCAACAGTTCGCCAAACGCCCCGACTAGTTTCATAAATTTGAATATCAATAAAGTTTCTAATCTCGCTTTTAAAAAGCTCGGGCATGCCAATTATAACATGACATTTCAAATTAATTTAGCAATGTTTTATGTATCTCTAAAAGGCGACTATTAAACGGTTATCGTCCGAGAGCGTCGTTCGACAAAACTGGAGCAATCATAATCGTCCAATTTATTCAACGCCAATCAACTTAATTACGCGAAGATGCAAATGTTATATCAATACGTCTGTTCGTCGCGTAGATAACGCTAACGAACTCTCAAACATCGGTATCAATTCGCAAATTAGTTTCGCACTCACCTAAAACTACCAATATGAAGCACAAACTAATGTACAAGATCATCAGGATTCTTTGGTAACTAATAAACTAATATATGTATCACACACAAAAATGACAATCATCTACGCGATTGCCGATAACTTATATCACAGTTCACATCACTAACTACACGTTTTTGGCCGCACTGCGATCCCATCAGGCCATCACTTCTACGAGCACATAATATTTTTTGTCCAGGAGTGCATTCGGACCACAACTTTTTTTGCCCCGAATTAAACTTTCGGTCATCTCTGGGTCAGCGGTTCCGGCGACTAGCGACGCTCCCCATCGCGACTCGGAGCCGAGGAGACCTAGTATTACAATTAAACAATCGATAGGAGTCACTTTAAACTCTGCAAGTGTTGTATTCTTCGATAGTTTCAGACGGTAGCGCGGCACAGGTCCGTCGCGCGCGGCAGTCGGTACGCAACTGGCGTGAAGTCGGTCGGGATTGGTCGGGGAGCAAGAATGCGCCGCGCACGTTCGCATCGCTGGCTATACTCACACCATTACCCGACTAAAACGGGGAGGACGACCCGTCGAAGTGCATCGATGCGGGGCCTCGCGTCTCGAAATCGGCGCGGTTGCATAACCAGATAGACAGTCGTGCATTGTCAGTGCCGTCGCCCCGCGTCTTGGCCGCTTTCATTCCAGCTCGCTTCGGTAGGAACGCATTGTCGAAACGCATTCTATATTCAATATAAATCGTCCGTCTCTTTCTAGCATGTGTACCAAAAAACAGGTAAAGTCGCCGCATGATTTCACAGACGAAGTTTGAATACAGAAGTTTTACTCGAGCTCAAAACTTATTTGGATATCGTCTATCATTTCAAAAAATATTATTTAATTTCAGAAAAGTACTTTAAATACTATTATGTATGAAGTTGTACATTGAAAGTGTTTAGTTTTAATATCAATGAACTACAATCATAAAAAAAAAAATAGAAAAAACGAACATGACTAGGGTTTATTGGCTGACAACAACAAAAAAATGTAATACAAGAACTTAAATAAGCTGAAGCAGAGACGAAACATTAAACAATAAACACAATAATATTACTACAAACCATAACGTGATATTCTTTCATATTTATTTCTGGGCTTCACCTGCTTCGTCTTAACATCAAAGAACATATTAGTAGATTTTTGAACACAAACCACAGAAGTCTAAAGCCATTAAGCTCAATCTGTTACCGAAAAAAGAACATTAGGCGACGCATTATGTGCACGCATGCTTGTCACAATTAAACAGAAACTGCCGCACACAAAACTCGATTCTAATCTCATCACATAAAGTTTAGTTTACAATATCTCCAGCTTGTACTGCGGGGACAGATTTAAGTTTTGACACGAATCGGTATCTATATCGATAAATTTGCCCAAGGGATGACCCGTTCCGATCCGCCAACAATGTACACAATAATTTGGGTCCTCTACTGTGTGACAAAGAAAAAACTAATATTGTAGGACGGCCGTGATATTGGATTACATTCATACTAATAAATGTAAACCCATACTTCCTTATTATATTATTATAAAACTGAAAGTGTGTCCGTCTTTCTGTCTGTGTTTTCGCGCTTAACCCGCTGTACTGCCCCTCTAAAAAGATTGATGAAATTCGGTATTTACTATATATTTGGCACAATGCGTCACCACTCGTGGTGTAAGACTTACGAGATAATAATAGCAGCTAGGAAGGGTCTCGCTATAAGGGCGCTGTAACGTCAAAAATTAATGAATATTATTTATTAATTACGTACTTTCCCCTAATAAGCATCCCCTGCAACCCTCACACAGTTGCGAAAGGCAATATGGCTTCTTAAATCTTCATGCGTAATATTTTATTGTACATGCGAAATATAGAGAATAATGTTCACAATGCTCGAATTTCTCTTACACTTTTGTTACTGATTACAGAAGAATTTTCTGAAGAGTACGATCACGCCTCCGAATCTAAATTCGGCAAAATGATTACTTCGGCCAAAGTAATTTTCGAATATTCCATAGAGAAAAAACCACGGCAACGAAATACGATTGGAAATAGAAACTTTAATTCGTCGGGCACTTTTTTCGACACACAAAAAACCCAAGCGGCTTTAGGGCGAGGTAGCTGTGCGTGAAACTGGTCACATTGTTATATTCGACGCTATAAACTTTTCATAAAATTATATTTCTGTAGATACTCAAATGAAAACTAACAAGTTTATTTGTTGTCAGTGCTCTTAACAAGCTCTAAAATTAAAAAGAGCAAATGAACGTTTCGAACGCTTTTTAAATACAGACATTTAATTTGAATTTAGAACGCGCTTATTTTTTAATTTTAACGGCAGAGCGTTTGCGATAATGTTCCCTATTGTCCCTACTCCCCTGTCTGCGGAGTTTATTTCATGGCACGGTGCGGCACCCAAAAAAAAAAAAAAACAATAGCAGGTAGCGAGAGTATCGGGGCGCTACGCCAAACTAATTGAATATCTTGCTGAAATAAACGTGCATAAAATTAACTTCGGTCACGCTAGCACTTCTCCGCCTAATCGTTTGAATTTCGTTCGCGTTTAATTTATGATGGCGTCAGAAGTGACAGGGCGCTCAACCACAGCTAGCGTTTTTTTCTTTTTTATGCCATACAGGCGAGGATTAACTTGTATCCCGTTCACATGTTAATATTTTCATCGTCATCAGTTTGAACTAAAACAAATAAAGAACTAGTTTATTAGACGTTTGGATTTGATAATTTATTATTTCTCTGTGGGGTTCAACTTTAAACTATGTAGCAATAAAATGTAGTTTTGAAGTTGTTAATTTTTACCAACTGCGTACCAGTTAAGTAGTTTTCATTATTAACTCAGGAAGGCCGTGTATGCCTTGTTACGAGGTTTTTAATTTTATCCGTTTCAAAGAGTTGCTAATTGGTTTACTATTTGACCATAGCTATAGTCTGGCTACTATGAGTTAAACCTAGAAAAAATGGAAGAATGGTATCACACAATACGGAAGATGCGTGTAAAATAAAATTTATTGAATGCAATGTTATGATAGTTGGCAAAAAGATTTACAGAATGACAAATAATCTCTGAATCTTGTTGAGAAATAAGTGAGATATTAGCGATTTAAGTTTTCTACCCATATTGCCCAGACCTAATAGCTATTAAACAAGAAAAGATTTATTCAAATCTGTCCAGTAGTTCCTGAGACAGACAACAAATACAGACACTTCAATTTTATTATGTATAAAAAATGTGTATAAAATTTGTATGCAGCTTATAGACTTTGACGTCACAATATCGGATCTCTCTTTCCTGTCCACTTCAGAGGCTTGTAACTTTGTTTTTCAATAACGATAGAAAAAAAAAACATGCATTTTATTCCCCTATTTATTATAAAGAGATCATAAACGTATTCTCGCTCACAATCAAGTATCAAAATCATCAATTCCATTTGTAATCCAATTTTAACCGAAAACAACAGACTGCATCGCAATAATGTTGCTAGTAAAAATAAATGCAAGGTTCAACTAATAGTAGTCAGACTATAAAAGCGTATGTGGATGCTTAAACTCCTGTAAAGAAATCAGAATCGTGATACGTACTACTAACAAAAAAAATCACGTAGTTACTAGTTTTAAAACTGTGTATTCCATTTCGTTTCGCTATTATATTCCAAATAAACACAATTTCACTAAATCTTACCTCGCAATATAATGTTGCTAAACTAAATGATTAAGTAAGACAACATGCCGCTTCTATAAATGATTTATCGAAGGTACAATTCATAAATACTAAAGACCGGAATATCTAGGAGTTTCGCAATATTGCTTAGTGCTTACTTATTAGATAACCTGTGACCTAGGCTCTAGGTAACAACCGCAGCTGAACCTAGACATCGCTAGATAACTTTAAATGCAAGCGTATTTAAATGAGGTTCACTTTTAAATACAAAAAAACTCTGTAAGTTTAAACTGTTGCGCAATTTAAATTTGTTTCCTTAAACTTAAGCTTTGCCGTGGGAGAGTCATGCTTCGGCACGTATGGGCTGGCTCGACTCGAAAACTGGCGTGAAACGGCGTTGTTCTTGTTTGTATATATGTTTCGTGTATCAGTTTAAGTGAGCTTACTGGTGAGTGGTGGCCCAACTTCCCTAATCCCCATGTTCCTATTTCGAATTTGCTGGCCTTTATAAGGAATAGGCAATTCCTTATAAAGGCCAGCAAATTAAATCTGTTTGTAATGCTACCGTCTAACCTCAAAACTTGTCAATCAGTCGCACTCTTCCTTATTCGTCGCTTACCTGAGGGTATTTCGGGCTTGGGAATTTCAGACCACATGGTAAGGGCGCGCACCCTAATTCCTAGACATTACAATCAACACGTCTTGTAGCTGTCACTAGTGTATTATTATATTGTCTTATAAAAGCTAGCTATCGCACTCTACATGCAAGAGATGCTTCTCTTTAAAAAATAAATTGTTTAAATTTTCCTGTGTATTCGTATAACTCTCACCGAAAACAGGGTACCGTTTAGACAATTATTTGGTAAATATCAATGTCTTAATAATCCCGTTACTAAAAATAGCAAGAAATAAATTACACAATGTGGATCTCTGAGGATTGCGGACTTTAGGGGCTTTCACTGCCTCAAGCGGGCATCCGTTGCGGACGCCCGCGCGGCGTGTTTGATTCGTTGGCATCTACATAGCGCTAAGTGCTAACACGGGTCGATCGTCGCACGCACGGCGCGTATTACCCGCTTTGGGTACCCGCGCCGTGCTGTGATGGCCCATAATAGTTGTAAAAGAAGATTTATTTTATTAATTAGTGAGCAAAAGTTTAAAATATAATTGTAGTATAAAATTAATTTAAATAATGTCAACCGAGTTATCCTCAACGAAATTTCATCAAAATGCAAAATTGTTTTGATGAAATTTTATGTCATAACGGATAACCGATTCGAAACTTTCCACAATTTGAATATTCAATACGAATAGTTGTATCATGCTCATGTGTGAAATATTAACATGACATAGTTTTAAAATATGTTAAAAATGTTGATACAATCCGTGTATGGATAACTTAGTATAAGTAGGTTTTAATTTTATAGATTTTTTATTTTTTAGTAATAAAAAAAAATAATTTTTAAAATGTTAAGAAATAAAAAACTGCCCGAGACAACTGATAAGGGAGTGTGCGCACAGCGAATTAAATCGCGCGGATTCTTTTCGCAACTTCTGTTGGAAATTGAGTCGCGAATCGCGTGAATCGCGAAAAAAATCCGTCAAATATTTAATGAAACAAATCCGCGCGAATAAAAACCGCAATGCGGACGGTCCCTACAATGAAAAGAAAAAAAAGAAGCGACGGGCGACTAATGATTTGGACTTTGGTTTTACATTCCTAACCCTTTAGTAATCGGATAAGTGAGCGGGGCCCTAATGACCTGATTTTTATTTCACGTTCAGCTTTCAAACAAATATGCAAACAAACGTGTAACCCCGTTGTTTATTATTTAAATTAGCCTACAAAACACACTAAGGGGTGCTTGTCACAACGAATCGCACTTATATTTTTAAGAGTGAAATCTCAGAATAGTTCGTCATAAATAAAATATTTTTTTAATACTGAGTAAATAATTCCCTTATTACTGTAAAACATTAGTTCTATAAGTTATCTTTTAATTTATATGATTTTAAGTTTATTTGAGGTTTCTCTCACACTTTTCTTTTAAATTATCTTCTAGACTGTTCTTATTATCTTATACTATTTTTATGCGCATCTTGTAAAAATATAAAATTTTCTGTACCTCTTATTTTATGTAATATTAGTAATTTTATTACTATAATATTTCATACTGGTATGCTGATTTAAATATAAAACATTATGTATAGGGCCTATGTTATGAATATCTTATGAACTTCGTAGCTCAACTTTTAATCATAATTTGGATAACTTTATAAAAACCATAATAACTGAGTACCCAATACCCAGGTTATTAAAGTTACCCGCTTGTTTTATTTTATCTCATTTCAATTCAAAGCAATTTCCTCCACCTACCAATTAAATTTAACTTTTTTGCTGAGTAATACCGCTGCGTTTTTACAACGAATCGACGACCGTGTGATTTCACGGGTCATATCGACCCCACAATCAGTCCCCGGTCTCATTACGCAATTTCACACTTCGGCCATCAAATTTGACAGCTGTATGCAAATCCACCGACAGAAATTAGCATTTTTACACTAATTAGGGTGATCGCACATTTGCCAGTACGCGCCTTACGCGCCGCGTTTGTTCGTATCAGCGAAAAAATTGGTTTAAAGGCAATCGTCGTCATTTGTCGGATAATCAGTTCAATGTTAGCAGCGATGTAGCTGAGTTTGACATAACAGGACAAAAAAACGTAGGTCCGCCGACACAAATCACCTACTAATATTCACACAACCAAAAGTAACTAAAATAGTAACAACATTTACGCAATGGGACGCGTACGGTAAAGTTATTTGTTTTTCCCTAAATCACGCCCAAGCGAAGCAACCAATCGACTTGGTTTTTGGCATAGACTTAGATGAAAGTATGTAGAGTAGAATAGGCTACTTCAAGTTTTGAAAAATACCGCAGTACCAATAGATTCGTAGTTTTACCGATTTTTAGTACTTAACGCGGGCGAAGCCGCGGGCAAGAGCTTGCTCTACAATATTGCGATTTGCGCGTACCTTGCTTACAAATGTGCGTTCTCCTTATCAGTGATTACCCGAAAAATGGCACACAACATATCTGTCAATCTGATACCGCGTTTAGCGCACGGATAGCGCAATAATCAGAAAGCGTGGCGCATATTTCGTAATCACGATTCGCATTTATTCTCGTTTTGTTTATTATTTTAATTTCACGTTAACAACAGGTGGTTCGAATATATCCTGTTTTTTGTTATTAATTATTTTCAATCCAAGCAGGTGCAACTTTTATGTCTAACAAGTTGGTGCCCGCAACTTCGTTGCGCAAGGATTTGTGTATCACGCGGGAACCGTACATTTTCCCGGGATAAAAAGTATCCTTTATGTTGCTCAGACCTAATTGCTATTAAACAAAAAAAGATTTTTTCAAATGCGTCCACTAGTTAATGAGATTAGCGCGTATAAATAGAAAAACAGACAACTTTTTTTTGTCGATATGTGTTCTATTACTATTCCTTAGCACCCCCACATTGATTATTTATCTGTTTTATTATATGTAATATTTATGTCTAATTCCTGAGGTCTCGATGTTTGTAACGTTTCACACAAAACTTTGGGAGTGTCCATGGCTTAGCAGACATCTTGTTCGTAAATTGTTATCGTTCGTACTGTAGGTCTAACTTATGAAAACATTCTGATTTTGATCATGTAATTTTTTATATTATATTTACATAGCGAATAATTCTTAGAGCATAGAACACAAAAGTCACAAGTATAGACATTGAGGCCATTTCAAACATCGAACTTGTCACACTCGCTGACGTTCCATTTTTTATATTGGTGGTGATTGCTATTAGATTATCACGGCAGAAGTGACACAGTTGTGCCTACACTCGAATTAATATGAATCCTTATTTTATATAAGCGTATAAAATAAATAAAATATTGTTAATAGGTATATATTATTTATGAAGGAAAAAATAAAAATACATAAAATAGATAACCCAACATCTTTATTATACGCAAAGTTTTCATTGATCATATCATTAACTTGATATTTGATAAGTTAAACTTATTAAAATTACCTAACTAGTATGTTTTATACAGTAATACATAAAGATGTACGATGATTATTAGAAAAATTCCAACTCGTCTAATGTGAGTAGGTACTTTATTCCAAGACCTACATTTCACTCGGAATGTACTTACTCTACGACAAATGATATAAAAAGGCGCGACGTCGTTGAATGTTCGATTTTATAAACAATTACATAAGAATATTTACCGATGGAAAGATATTCCCTTACACTTTCCGGTGTTAAGAATAGATTCAAAATTTATTCTTGCAGTGTGTCAACACATAAAAAGGCCTTTTTTCGTGAGTTTTATTTTGGTGCGCTAGTGTGCGGAAAGCAAGAGTGCGACGGAGACCACTGCAGCGTGCACGCCGCAGTGGAACGAGACATGCCATTTCCTTGCAGCGTCCACTCTATAGTATTTACGTCAATGAGTGTAGATTATTTTTTGTGCATACGTACGAAATCTCGATGATGGTAAATTGATAACGCATACCGTGAAGGATTTAAGGTGTAACGAAGTATCTGCGAGCTGTTAATAAACCCAAAGCTGTATATAACGGGATTGACAATCTGTACGAATGACTAGGGCTACCACACCAAGAAAAGAAAAAAATATAAATGTCAAGTCATTTATCACCATCAAAAATTCGAAAACGTCTCATAGCTCATTAATTGTTTTTCAATAGAATATATGCATGATTTTTATTTATTTGTTTAAATACATCTATCGTCCAATTAGTTTTTTGACAAAATTGGAAATAACAAAGATAACCTTTAAAGTCGTCAGTTCAAAAGAGAGATCCGATATTGACTGTGACGTCACAGTTAGCTGCATACAAAGTTCATATTAGACTAACGTAGTCTTGAGAGAAAGAGATGGGTAGTACACTCCAATCGCTAATATCTTACTCATTTCTCAACAGAATTCAGTCATTTTTGTCATTCTGTATATCTTTTAACCATAATAATTTGCATTAAATAATTTTGTTTTCTACGCATATTCCCTAAACTAAGTATTTAATAGGTTACCAGCTGTTGCCACTAGCTATAACGTAAGAATCTATAGTTCATTTTGAAAGGAAAAGCTGATTTGACTATATAACTCAACAACTAAGAAGTAGAGACTTGATTTTTTTATTTTTATTCTAACATTTTTGTTTTTTAAAGGGAACACGTAAACACAGTTTTACTTAAAACACACAAGACGCAGCCCTGTTTATAGCATAAACGTCGGAGTCGTAAAAATAATTTCTTGGTTTAAAACTTTAAATGAATAAACGATGAAACGACAGAAAAGATTTTATCAAGTTGTAAAACAAAATTACTTTATAATTCGGTGTATCAATACTTTCTTACGCAGTTTTCGTAAAAGAAGTCTTCAAATTGGGAATAAAAGTTTTTTTCTTTTTCGACTGACATTTGACACTGGCGTGAAGCAAAAAAGTTATTGGAAAAAATGTACTGATTTCTAAAAAATGTTCCTTTTGCATTCAAGTGGCTCCGAATACGAAATAAAACTCGAAAGTTCCACTCGACAAGTTTGTAAGTGGATTGCATATATTTTGGTTCAGCTTAATGACGCCAGTGCAGTCTGATTGCCCCCAAATCTTTGTGGAATAGGGATGTGCCACACGAAACGAGGTCAAGATTTCAATCGATATTGATAATTAATGAGTTTCGACTAGTAGAATGTAGGTGATAAGTTAGTAGGGTTTTTTTATTTACACGGTATTTTTAATTGTATTCGACCAAGTAGATTTAATTATAATTCTTATTTGAAAGAATACCTATTTTAATACATAATTGGAAGTATAAGTAGGCTTGCCAACCGAATTTTTCTGGGGTGCCCTCTGTTGTGTTCCGTCTAATACAGCCAAGTCTCGGATGTCCAGCTGGGAAGTTGGCAAGCCTTGGTATAAGGTTAACGGAACATAAAGTTTTTAACTAATTTTACCTATAACATATACGTAAGATGTTAAAAAAAACTTCAACAATATGTGGATTGAAGCTTCTTTTTTATAAAACTACATATTATTAAGATTTTGCCGTGGGAGAGCCATATTTCGGCACGAATGGACCGAAGTGATACCACGGCCTCACAGAAAACTGACGTGAAACTGCGTTGTGCTACGTTTCGTTCAGTGAGTCAGTTTACCGTTAGCCCAACTTCCCTAATCCCTTAACCCTATTTCCATCCCCTATTCCCTCCCTCATAAAGGACGGCAACGCACTTGCGACTCTTCGAATGTCGCGAGTGTGCATGGATGACGGCTTTTCTCGCTTGCCCCCTACATAATAGAAGATTTTTCATTAAAAGTAAACTAGGGGATACAAATAATTAGTAGGCAGTTTGTAAAGTCCAAATTAAAATGTGTACGTATAAACTAAATGTACTGGCGCAAAACTTTTAACAAGCGGTGCGGTTTCAACAAATAATTAAATCGAAGCGAAACATTTCAATGTTTCATTGTTGCTATCCCGAATCCCGGACACAGGACAAAGGCGACGGCCCAATTACCGTCTACATATCGATGACACATCACTACGTTTTGCAACTTATTGTACCTACGAATGAATATGAAATTGTATAATGCATCGGTATATAAAATGTGGTAAATTCCGCCGCATCCGAAATATCGACAACCGTAATTACCTTCGGAACATCACTAGTGTTATACAGGGCGTTTATTACTTTCATAATTCCATAATTTAGACCATATTAGCAGCATGGTGTCGGAGATCAGCGCAAATCTTCGCTCGACATATGCTTCCAACTTATACCCGAAGGTGACTGCATTATCAGAGTTTTGAGGAATAGTTCCTGAGCGAAAATATTTTTAGATCTACTTTTACTAAAAAAACATAGCAAACGACTTTACTAGCGTCGGCATATGAAGAACATCATAATATATGTAACTTATACGCTGGGTATTTTTAATGTGCATACTGTGAATTTTACGACCAAGTGTGCCCCGTCAACAGTGTACACAAAGCTTCATTTGTAAGTATTTAACTGAAATTCTAAATATCAATTCATAGGTACTAACTACAACTGCTATGTTCTCTAATATGAAGAACTTAGCTTTATTATTATTCATAATAAAACCTTTAAATACATAATCAGTATAATAATTCATAATCACAATCATAAGATTTTATTACGCCGTCATAATTTACGACTCGGTTTGTATATTTTATAATAATTAAGACAGATGTTGTCATTACTTAATTGCTTATATTTACTGCCTCGTTTATGACTATTATTATTTATGCGTTTTAAAACAAACATAACACTTCTATTATATTTTATAGGTATGTACTTCTCTTTCTGCAAATTGCTTGAAGTTGCTATTACCTGAAACAAAAAAAACATATAAGTAACAGACATATAAGTAACAGAATAGTCAATAAAATTGAAAAATGTAATGAGCAAGGTTATTATGATTTCCTTTGCTTGTCTCTACACCATCTTCCTTTACCGAGTACTACTATTATTCACTATCATTTATTATCGACTTTACTTATATTGATTACTAGGTGATGCCCGCAACTTCGTTGCGCTAAAATTAGTTTATGTCGCGGGAACTGTACATTTTTCGGGATAAAAAGTATTTTGTGTCCTTCCCCGGGACTCAGAGTGTCTCCATACTAAATTTCAGCTAAATCGTTTCGGCGGCTGGAGCGTGAAGAGGTAACAGTCAGACAGACACACACACTTTCGCATTTATAATATTTCATCATTCTTAGGACTATGAATTGAATCTTCCATGAAAATATGTATCAAGCAATATTTTTGCGAATTTTGGACCAGGTCGGACCACGGGATCGCGTTCTACCATATTAAATTTTAACCCCCTACTACAATTTTCGAAAAATCCCTTATTACTAGTCATCTTCGTCATAGAGTTCTGCGTATGACGGAGTAGATACGTATGTATCAATGGTTTAGGTTGTATGTTAATTTCTAAAGTCACATAGTCCAGTACAGAGGATTTTTTATAATGATATAGATTATCGGGACTCATCCTGCAAAACCCTCGAACAATGGTCACCGACGGACAGCGGCAATTTGCGGAAACTTTCCATTAAGCACACGCGACGGCTTCGTCCACATAAAATTGGATTTTATAAAACATACCCCGATATACAATTACCTACATATTATACCAACTCGATAAAGAAACTCAAGAATACTTAACACTTTTTGTTGTTAGGTGCTATTTATAATGCTATTACTAGCGGGCAAATAACTACAAATAAAGTGAAAAATGAAACGGTTTTATTTTGAGGGCAGTCTGAAAAATAAAAAGTTCAAGACAAGACATTCTGTCATGAATGAATAATTATGCGGTTATTTTTTTTTCAAAAAAATGTGATAAATGAAGAACCGCTCTTCTGATTTTGTGCAAACATGATATAAACAATCTACTAAACAGTCCAAACAATGCCTAAACGTTTGATTTGGTTACGTGAACCCGTTCTTGAGTTATAACATTATAGGGTTAAACAGACGAGTTTCGAGGCCAAATAGTTTTTTTATGATATTTAGGAGGCAAGCGAGTAGACGGGTTACCTGATGGAAAGCAACTCACGTCGCCCATGATCACTCGCCACATCAACGTTGTCAATACTTGGAGTATTGACATAACTTTATGATTATTTGAAGCCTTTTTTGAGTTTTTGACATTAAACTCGGCTGTTAAAATTTTCTAATGACTACTGAAGGAAATAAAACTAGAGTGCGTTTAGATTTATTTAATGGACGCAGTTATATTAAAATAATAATTAATACATTAAACATGTATAACATGCCATCATAAATACATTTACATAATTAACATACTTTGTGAAACCGTAAAATTTAATTTGTAAATCAATGAATATTTTGATAATACCTACATTAGTTATGTGTGTATGGTTATTAACTTAATAATTAATAATACTGTTATATACCAAAAACTAATTTTTTGAAAAACAAAACGTTTAAAAATATAATCATACTTCTCGACGTTTGCTTAAGTATCATCATATACTCGATTTGATCCTCTTGGGTGTAGAATAAGAAAAAAACTTTTTTAGCACCTCCATAGCAAATTTCAGTCCGATCGGTCCAGTGGTTTGGGCTTAGCGATGATAAATAGCTATATCAGTCAGTCGGTTCTTTGAACGCATGTCGTTCGTCGGTCGAAAAGACGAATAAAAATTAGAATGTTTCTACCTAGACACAAAAAACCTAAAATTTAAGGCCTTAAACTTTAGGTTATTTATTTTATATAACAAACGTGAGCGGATGGCAATACATATTATGTATTGCCGTCCTGCTCACGTTTGTTTATAAAAAATAAAAAAGTTCAACGACCTAATTTCTACATTCTTGTACCTAGCTATAGTCCGCTTGGTGACAAGTGGCAATTCATATAATTTTTTAACCCCAAAACCAAGCAGGGCTATTAGCGTCGGACTTAAAAAATATATTTGATCAAAAAGCGGTTATATACAGGAAGTTGGCCATTCAAAGTTGGCCATTCTCAGAGCACCATTACAAGTTGCTACACATTACTCAAATGTATTTCTTAAATTACAACCCTCAAAATTACATAGCTAGTGCGTTTAAAAAGGCATTATAGGTAATGAACATGTAACAGGCGAATCGGATAAACATTACTTACGTTTTTTGTACTATAATAAGGAGCTAGTCGCAGGTCGCAGTAGCGACATTTTAAAGCAACACGCATATCAAGTAGAATGCTATGCGCTGTGCAGATTTATATTATAATAATTTACGGCAAATTGAGTTTTTAAAATGTTGATAACTAAGTATTTTGGTAACCATAGTTTCTTTTCCTTTATTTATCTTTTTTCCTTCTTATTTTTTTTTTCTAGTATACAGAGTTGTATTTATAGGTACAATATTCTTTATACGGACGAATCAACTATTTGACCAACAGTATTATGTTCTTTTGAATTTTTGGGCAGACGACCATTTATTTATTTTTATTAAAGACTAATAATTGATATTATATTTTTATCGGTAACTCAATATATGTCTTTGCCCCATACTAAATTATTTTGTCCGAAGACCAACACAACACTTGGTACATATATTCAATATTTTATGTAACTATTATGCTTAATAAAATAAAACAGGATGCTTTGATGTAACGCCCACATAATGTCAAATAAATTTATGAAAAAATCAAAATCTTTTTATTCAAAATAAGTACTTTAAGTACACTTTCTGAACATCGAGAAATTATGAATATGATTCGGAAAAATAAAATCCTGAATTTCTATCCAAAGATCTTTCCGTATACTGACTTAGCGTCAAATTCGATATTAAAAAAATAGCGGGAACACTGCCGTAGACGGTAGGTCTTGTCAACAATATAGCCTTGGCTCGCCACGCCGGAGCGGCGGTGAAGCCTTGGTATATTATATAAACAAAAATCAACCACGTTTTAATATTAAAAATATTACCCGAGTTCTCTAAAAATGTGGTAATTAGTAATTGATTGGGCCGAGGTATCGATGTTCCTCTTTAGTACACATACGATATCTGTTAACAAACCCATTTAAATGCGTTCGTGATCATCCGTTTTTGTCCATCTAATATTCCACCTCGGCCACATAATATAACAAGTTCATGTTCGCTATAAACTATCCAATATCCATTGACAAGCAAATGTTTGACACAAAATCGTAAAAAGCAACGATATTTTTATGTAAATGAAGATAAAATAAATCGTTTAAAATATATAATCCGGACCCGCTTATCTGTTTGGACAGCTTTTCGACTTTCGTATTTAAAATCTTCGGCGAAAGAAACATGGCGCATGATTTGTTGCGCGCTTAAAATAAAAAATGGCGCGTCCGAATTCGGTAATAAGTATCGATTATGGCTACGGAATGTCGAATTTGATAAACGTAGCTTATGGGGTATTATGATCGTAGGTAGATTGTTTGTTTTTATCTGCCTTCCTGCATGAATGGGCCGGCTCGAAGGATACCACGGCTCCACAAAAACCTTGCGTGAAACAGCATAGACCGTCGACACACATTCATCGCTTCTACTGTTACAAGTGTGCGACGGGCGACGGCAGTCTCTTTCCATCAGATGACCCGCCAGCTCCTTTACCCCCTAGGTCCCTTAAAAAAATCTGTGACCAAAATAACTAAAAGTTTTGGTATTTACACCCCCTTTTGCGGGGTATCGTATACCCACTTTGTGAGGTCCTTTGGCGGAGGTTAAGATATTCAAGCGTGTTATTTGTGGTTCATATTTGACGTAAGTGAATTAAAAACGCAAGTGAATTGTTAAATTAAAAAGCTCACACACAAAGATCACAGGTACCGTTCTGGACTATATGTATATTGTCTAAGTATCAGTTACTTAGACAATAGACTAAGCTTTAACAAAAAAAAATAGTGCTTATACTTTTCCAACACTTTTCAATAGGTAATTGAATTTTTTTTATATATTTATTATTATTACAATTTAATCTTTACTAATAATGGAAACAAACTTGAGAAAGATACTTCTCTTAAAGTTATTTTGTACAAAAACATGATTAAGTTTCAAAGTTTAAGTTTCATTCAAGCGTAGGACGTGACAGACCTTTAAGCACTTTAAAGGTTTATTTATCGGATACATAAAAAAATGTATTTATTACATATAGTTTAAGCTATTTCTTTATCACAAATCCAATAAAAATGTTTAAAGGTGTATTAATAAAATATATAATAAATTCATATATTTCAAAATTTTTAGAATTTAGAAATTCCGCACAAATCCCTATTTCAAATTTTAAATTTTCAAATAGGTCAATGATCGAATCTCTGCATGCTCAGTGACCGAGATATACCTTCAGTTTCGGCAGTCATACACCCCTATAAGCAATGACGTACACATTTTTCATCATTTAACAGCGTCATTGCAAACGGTTACGGTATTGCGAAGTCAGTAGGGCAAAGGATAAACAACTTATCAAGCTGGTTTGGCCTACTCATAAGATGTATTCAGACTCAAACGATCGAATGAGAACCCCCCTTCTACTCTAACAAAGTATTTTCACGTTTGTGTGAGTATCAATAAGATTTCGGTAGTAGGCCTCCTGGTACCAGTGGCTTTATCGTGAGTTTAAAGCAATAGTATTTGTCGATACCCGATTACGCTAGGTTTTCAGTATGGCTAATTTTACAGCGCCTCTAGCGGTCACTTGCGGAACTAAAATTACCATACTAAAAATTTACGTAGTCGCTATCGAGCATCGACAAATACAATTGCTTCAAACTCATGGGAGAGCTACAGCTATACAATAACACCTCCGTAGCATATGGTGATATGCTGAATCACCGCCCCATAGCGTTCCCTTCATTTAATTATGGAATAGAAATAAATGTGACTCGGTATTTTTGAACCAGTTAGTCGTGAGTCATTTCGGTGATATTTAATGATCAAGGAATGTACTTAACAATCAGGTACCAAAATTGTAACTTAGGGTTAACTCACACTGTAATATATTTCACAACGATTATTTTATTTTTATTTATTCATTTATTTCCGTAACAGAATGTTTTCTTACAATATATTTTTTTGTTTTCAGTACTACTTGTAATAGTGGCAACAAGTATACATAATCGGTGAAAGTCTCTATTTTTTACCGTTCTTGTGCCTGGAGACAGACAGACGGACAGACAGATAGGCATTGAAGTCTTAGTAATAAAACAAATGTAACTAAAATAACAAATGTGGCGAAAGGTTGACAAAAAAAAGATACCAGAACTACGATCTTTGTCCACGCTTGAGCAACGACAGCAGGGCGAAACAAAATTCAGGATACAAAAACCCCAGACACAAATTAAAAACGCTTCGAATACAAAGGCTTTTATTAAAACACACCATTAAAATATCGGCTTACCCGTGTTAATAAACCGACAGCGTCCGTCAATTTCACCCAAAAAGTGGGGAGAATTTGTCAAAAACGCGCAAACGTAAATAATATCTGATTTTGACAGGAGTAATGTTGCCCGCTCTGCCCGCGTCATGTAAAACAACCCGACATCTGCAGACTGGTGGAAATATTTTGCAATTCTAAAACAAATACCAACTCGGACAATACGTTTGCTTGCGAATCGAATGTGGTTTGGATTTCTGTGTTTTCTAGCGGCGGAAAATTTACACGGCTTAGCGCGCCCTTATATTTTAAATATTGTTCCAACAATTAGGTATAATAACATACCAACATTTTCGATTTTTGATCGGTAATGGTAAAAAAGGTATTAATTCACTCAAATAAAACATACAACATTAAAATTATTGTAGAGTTTTCGCGTGCCTTTGCAACGGCCTTTTCGCGTGGTCCGGGAAGTTTAATATATATGTCGGGTTTTCTTTCCTGACCATTTTACTCCAGAACGCACGAACCGATTTCCGATTTCGAAAATTTCAAGTGGAAAATTATCACGCGGACGGAGTTGCAAGCAACAGTTACTTTATCATAAAGCATACTTAATTACTTAATATAAGTTCATTATGAGTTAACCTGTAAATCATGTGAAAATAACCCCAAAAGTAAAGTCTATTAAATTTTCAGCTGTACAAAATATCTTATGAGGATTTCTCATCGTCGCAGTAGAACTCTTAAAGGTAAATTCGGAAAATCCGTTTAACCGTCATATTATATACGATTTTAAAAGGAATGAAATGAAAACATGAGGAATGAATGAACGCCAATCACTTACCTTTGATTCCTTTATGTACAGACATGAAAAAAAAGATACATTTTACTTTAGTTAAACATACTCATACAGGGTTCAAATACTTGAGTACTTGATATAGACATTAATGAAATTCAAATACTTGAGTACTTGATATAAACTTACTTTTTGCTTGTACTGTTTCCGCGATATTCAATGTAATTTTTGATTTATAACAATTTTATAAGTAATACACGACCGTAGTTATACGTTATTAAATTGTTATAAATTATAAATAATAGTAAATATAGTGGAAACAGTGCACGTAACAAGTGAGTTTTATTTATGTTGAACATAAATTTCCATCAAAAACCAACAATACAATCGATTACGTGTACTTGATATTGGAACTACAATCCATACTTTTATATCCGCACAAATTCCTACTAATATTATGAATGAGAAAGTCTATTCATTTGTCCTTCCTTCACGCCGTAACAAAGCAACCAATCGACTTGATTTTTGGCATAGACTTAGTTAAAAGGATGGAGAGTAAAAGGCTACTTTCGGCCTTAAGCCATCATGATCTTAAAATATTCGTGTGATACGTGGATTTATTGACTCGTGTTCATATAAAAATATCCGTAAAGATTTTATACGTCGCTATCATCCAATACGGCTTATAAATCTTTCGACTGTCAGTCTGTAGGAGCAGTCTTAGTAGCTTTGATGCAGGTTTCCCAGGTCCCCTAATATCTCACTAGAGATTAGGTCCAGACTTAATCCCTGTTTCGTGGACACTACCTAATCAGCTTTACAAGCTAGTCTAGATATTCAGTTGATATGTTTTTGATTGTTGAAATTGAATTTTAGTATCTGCATAATATCTACGAGTTGAGAATCAAAAGCTTTAAAAGTATCGCAATAAAACTTTCATCTTTAATGGTTCATTCACCGTAACTTGGCACAAAAGGTCATATAAAATGTTAAAAGTTGCATGAATCTCCATGCCATGTCATGTTTTAACCGACCATACAAAAAAAGACTTGTCTAATCTAACACATTTGTTTGTAACGGAAAGGTAAGAGTGCATAATAACATAGAAGTGTTGTTTATAAAAAAATTATCAATTGACTACTAATAGAAGGTACAACATTTTAACCAATATATAGAAAACTTATATTTCAAAACTAGCTTTTTATCGCGGCTTCACTCGCATTGAATGAATATATTTTCATACAAACTTTCAACCTCTTTTTCACCCTCTGGAAGTAAAATTTCATAAGACGCTTAAACACGTATCTATTTATGCATTTTGAATCAGTAGTTCAGAAATAAAATTTCATGTCTTTGACTGACGTTCGATTTCACTTAAAAAAAATAATATTGTTGCACCTGTTTCAAAACAGAATTAAAAAGTAAAAGTGGCTTTATATGTTGTATCCGGAATTAAATATGCAGGTGACTTTAAATAAACAATCAATTAAATATATATCTTAGTGTTTACAAATACCGTCGATCCGCTTTCAAAATTACATAATACGAGTCTCTAAATCTTTTTATATGCGTAAATTAAACAAGGGATTTGCAATATTTTATTTGTATATTTCAGCCAGATGACAAATTTTTGAGCTAAAAGAAGCAACTCCTGCTTACCATTTTAAATAAGTCCTCCTCCTGTGTACGGGAGCATTTAATCGGATTCAAAAGTATAAATTACGCCGTTTGTCCACCAACACCGTCAACCGAGAACGAGATTATTTCGGCCCGATAAAATGCAACTTTATGATCTAGGCTATAAGT
>JAOTAV010019868.1:0-23490 GCA_026546445.1 Cyclargus thomasi
TTTCAGCCAAATATGTTCTGCCGTTCTTGAGTTATAAGTGGTGTAACTAACACGACTTTCTTTTATATATATAGATATAATAAAACATTAAAATTGGAATGTCTGTACAATTAATATTTTTACAAAATAATCATGTAGGAAAGTAAGGAACAGTAATAGAACACATATCGTCAAAAAATGTTGTCTGTTTGTACGCGCTAATCTCGGGAACTACAGGACGGATTTGAATAATTTTTTGTTTAATAGCCATCAGATCTTTACAATATATAGGATACTTTTACAACGAAAAGCACCAACTAGTGGCGAACATGTAACGTTTGGTCGCACGTGCACATAATCCGAATTTCTGATGAGCAAAATTCAGACCGCACTATGTTCATGTTTTGTTGTAGACTATGCATAACACAATTTTCTGACACGTTTGACACCTGCACTAACATTTTCTTAATAGTAATTCGGATAATGAGCGGCTCGGTTTAGAAAAGTAGTTGGTAAATTGGTCCACCACATTCGTTCCGCAATTCTACAACTACAGCTTGACCTCAACCGCGGCCTAGAAATGTGGGACGGGGCGGAGGATGGGGCGGGGGACGTGTATAAAGAAACATGAGTTCACACGAGACTTCAACTGCTGGACGTATCTTACGATATCAAGTGACAGTTTTAAGTTTATTTTTTATTTATTTATTCATAATTAATTTTTACAACTATCTTAACAGAATTATTATCCAATTCGATAGCGTGGCATATAGATTAATGAAACATTTATCTCTATTATATATAAATATGTAATAAAAATAGATAGTGTCACTTTAGTGAACTTTCTCAGAGGACATACGAAAAGTCTAATTTTTTATTGACTTTGTTAAGTATTCGGATTGCTTCTACAAAGTTAGAACTGTTGAGTTTTACCAACAAATATTTAAATAATTGTCTATTTTAACTTTTATAACTTACCAAAAGCGAACGCAATGTCATAGCGTGTAATAGCGTTTCTTCATTTATAAAAGTCGGCCAACTTAAAAATTATGTTCTGATCACGTGATAATGCACGACCTAGAAATTTATTAGTTTTATTAGTAGCCCTCTCCCGCCTCGCCGCCCACATATCCAAGGGAAGGTATAGCTATATATAGATGATAGTTTGTGGTCCAGTTATAACTGACACAGTGACGCGGGACTCACCGAAGCAGTCCCCCTGCTGGACCTGTCCCCACCGTCCCAGCATGAGGTCCCCGCACAGGTAGTGCTGAAGCGACCGCGTCAGGTGCTCGTAGAATATCGAGTTGAGGTTGTTGTCGTCTACAAAATATTAAATTACAATTTAATTTGTTCTGTCTCTTAGTTGTGTTACTTTTTCATCAGTCATCATTGCATATCAATGCAATAGCATTAGTTGTTTGCTTATTTTTCGCCCTTTATTCCATCTCAAATAACTAATTAACTTGATTTTTGGTAAAAGGATTGTGGGGGTTTTGTTTATTAGTAATAATTTGGTTTTATTAAACCAAATGGTGTTCCCGATATAAGATCTTATTAACTGTCCCACATATGTTTTGTTATGACATAAAGGTGCTATGGGAGCACGCGCAGTGCTTGCTGATTATGAACGCGAACTGACGGTAAAGTGCATTGTTAAGTAAAAATGCTGCGGTGTGATTTATGACACCGTACAAGGATGAAGAGGGAGATACTCTTGGGCTTGGATATCATGTTCCCAAATTATTCGAATTGTTTCGCGATTTTCGAATTCCCGACGAGTGAAACCGCGGGAAGAAGGTCATTGAAAAATATTTAAAGAAGAAGTGGCTGAAAAAAACAGAACCTAATATGAGTGAACTTTGAGGCGAAGGTTTATATTTTATTACCACGCTACCACACAGCAAACTACAAAATATACTTCTAGCGAGAAACCTTTGTATAAGAGAGTTGGTAGAATATATGTGATGAACTTAAAACTCTCTCTTTCTCTCTCTCACTTACCCGCCCCCAAGTTCCTCTCCAACTGTGAAGACAGCCGCGTATTGCTCTGGTCGACTCGCTTGGTGTTGTAATCCCGCTCCCAGAACTTGACGGGCCGCACATATGACGTCATAAATATTGCACTGCCTGTCAATTGAAACGTACAAGTTTTATATAAAAAGATGACGATGTAGATAATCAGATGGTGACTAAAATATAAGTTGTCCAATTTTTCCCAGTTTTGCTTATGATCATTTAGCACTTGTCTGCCTTTGACAGTCACTCGGAACACTAGCGTAAGTTCCATAAGTCACAGGACTGCATGGGTGTAAAAGTTTCACACAAACAGTTGTTGCTTTCTGTATACAAAACAAGAACAATATCTACTTCTCGCTCGCACAGGGTATATATCTATCTCGCTCGCACTTCCCACAGCATATATGCCGTCTCGCTCGCACTGCCCACAGTGTATATCTCCGTCTCGCTCGCACCGCCCATTATATCTTCGTCTCACCTAGCGCCGGCGTGAGCGGGGAGGACAGCAGCGCCGACAACGCCGCTTGCAAGAACAGCATGGCTGAGTGCGGCACGGAGAAAGGCTGCGCGAACGCATGGAAAGCGCTACCCCACGTGATCTGCCACGGCGCTATGTATGTCACGACGAATTGCACCTACGTGGAAAGAATAAAGATTATCTTATATAATAGGCAGAAGTATAATTGTTGTGTTATTAACTATTGGTTTTTATATAGTAGTTAATCTAAATAATACGGTTTACTGATTTTTATTGTAAGTGCAAAGATGTACGCTCAATGCGTGCACGTACGTACAACATACGTGTGGATACGCACGAGTTAATACAATAGCTGAAAATCGAAGTGTTAACTGTCAAGTCAAATTAATTTTCACGCTACCTGAGCTCCGCAGTTTTACCCGCGATTTATTGGGTGCTAGCTCCATATAACCACCCACAAGATATAACCATCCATTCATCCTACTATCCAGTATCAATCCAACCATCCGTTACAAAATTAGTATTTATAATATAAGAAAAATCTCCCATTTAACACAGTACATATTTCTCTATATCTAATCATGTCATCAGTGAGACTAATAATATCTAGCAAAAGAAAAGTTACAGTCACAGTTACCTTGAGCAGGAACTCGTAGACCTTATTAAACACAATCGCCATGACGAAGTAGTCAACGAGAAACGTCTCCGACACGGCTTTCGTGGCCAAGTCCAGTTGAAACACTAGAACGGCAAACACGACGATCAGGTATTGGTTGTCCGTCTCCGAGTATGCGTTACGTAGACCTGGAATTTTTAAGCTTCAATTAGTGCCCGACATTAACAAAAAAAAGGAAGAACATTGACTTGGATCATTATTCATACTAGAGGTCGCCCTGTGGTCCAATATCGATGGTAAATATTTATCAATTCTATCACGCACTCATCAATGTGGCATAAAATTCTCGTCACCAGGCCATTAAATTTAATTAAAAAAAATCACAGACTTCAAACATAAACAAAATAATATTTCGTATATTATTGTGTCATGTCAAAATATTGTAGTGAGCATAGCGTTTTATTTATTAAAATATGCAATATTAAAGCATATTTGAAAATAATAATTGGAATTCCACGCTTCTCCTCCATATCACCTATAACTGAAAAAAAAATGCTTTTACATCTACGCGTCTTTTTGGTAAATCGGGGTACAAACTTACCGCTCGCGTTTTAATATATAGATGATTCATAATAGCGGATTTATACATTTATAACAAGAATCAAATTATATCAATTTTTCATCCATGTTCATACAGCGTATACATACATTTGAGAGCGCACACGCACATAACGAGCGCGCCGACCGCGTCGCCGTACTTCAGCGCGAGTGCGGGCGCGGCCTGCGTCGTGGCCGCTATCACCACGCCGGGATATATCACGTTGCGCTCCACGAAGCACAGGTATACAAATATCTGAAAAAGGCACGTAAAAAGCAACAAATTATAGTTAGTTAAATGAATTGGGCGCGCGGGGGTATTATACTTATGTGTGGGTAAGCCTTGCTTACTCGGTTGGCGCCTGGCAGGTCAATGCCACATAAATGAAAAATTTACAAGCACACGCACACGTAGGGCCGCGCGCACAATTGAGTTGAACTATACTATATCTCTCACATACCTTCTCGAAATACATAAGTTTGGCGGGCTCAGTGACCTCGAACTGGGCGTGCTCGTGTTGTTTCAGCACCGGGCCGGCCAGACACAGCCACGGCTGCTGTTTGCGGAGCTGAGGTATTATGTAGTGTAGCAGCCAGCCGAGAACGCCGCAGATTATCCATAATGCCTGGAAATGTTGAGTGAAATGTTTCAAGTATTCGCTGGGTGCAATAAACCTTTATGCACACCTGCAGGGCTAGCATACCGACCGGGAAACCGTTTCTTTCTACATCAAGATAGACAAAGTTAGGTTAAAGTGACAGATATACAAAGGAAATCTGTTAGTTTTCACTTTTCTATACATTTCTATGTCTGCTGACGCTATTCTAGCCCTACTATGCACCATGCTTTTTTTCGCGATAGCTAACAATATTTATATGTATGGACGCTTCACACCAAGTCAGTTTGGTCGCGTGCTAAGTACTTTAATACTAACTGTTACTGCCTACTAACGGTTATATTTTACATATATATTTAATACACATCCAAGACTCAGGAACATTGAAAGACTTTTTGCTCCGTCGGCGGGATTCGAACCCGCGACCCCCGGCTTAAGCTACCAACGCGCTTAACTAACCAACTGAGCCACAGAGGTCGTCAAAATTTCATAAAGTTATGTCTTCGTTTCAATCAATCTAAATAACTCACCGTGTCCAGCTGCGGCTCCAAAGTTGTAAACACCGTGGTACAATGTAGCCCAAATACAAACAACCCGAGAAAAGTGCAGACTATCACGTCATTCTTTAGCCTCGCATTAACCGTCTCTTGTAGCTTCTTAGGCAGGGGATCCTCCATATCCTCATCTTGTTTGTCATCAGGTTTATTCGCGTTTGAATTTAGAGTGTTCGAATCTCTGCTTTTGTCTTCGTTTTCAGTAGGCGGATCTCCTTTCAGAGATGTCGTGGACGTCATAGAATCCCCTCTCGGCTCTATCTTCAGGGAATTGACGCTTGACGTTTGAGATCTCTTTTGATTCCGAGCTATATTCGTCTCTGAACTGAAATTAATTTTCGACGCCGAGCTTCCTATCGAATTCTGCTTCGATATATTGCTCTCGGAGTTGTTCTTCTTTTCTTCTGTCAACTGGTTCGTTTCGGATTTTTCCGTCTCCGGCGCGCAGTCTGGTGTATGCATGACGTACAGTTCCGGAGGTAAAAGATGTTTCTTTATCAGATTCCATATGAGCGAGTAATCGCTGGCACTTCTGCTCAAATGATACGCGATCGGTACAAGCAGACCGCAGAATATAGAGAACAGTATGTTGTGTTTCTGATGCTGTGACTTCTTCCCCTCTACTATGCCGCTATAGGCGAATCCGTATAGAACACCTATAGCGGCTAGCGAGCGCACCACGCAATAAACTGCGGCGCTCAAGCTACTCGTAGCGTTCCCACCAAAAACGTGCATATCGATCTGTTCCAAGAGGTACATGAGGAAGGTGTTAACTTGGGGAAACAAGCCCAGACTGAAGGCCAAAGGAAAGAACAGAAGAAACTTCGAAAGTATCTCCTGTATTATGTAGAAGAAGTCGCGCTCGTTCATGACGATTCCGTAGACGGTGAACGGCGTCTTGTCGTCCACGCTTCGCTTACTTCGCGTGTCGTTCTCGCCCTGTGGGATGTCTTGCAGTTGATTATGAGCTGCACATAATATGGCCGTGCATAAGCAAAAGTAAACTGGACGGGAAAACAGTACCATCTTGTTGAAGCCGTGGACTGGCGATGCTGAGTCCGGTTGGACGCTTTTCAACAGTGAGTACTGGCTTCCGGCCATTATGAAGCAGAACCAGAAGGCATAAATGTCCTTGTAAAAGCCGAGATTTAGCACCATCGAACCCAGAACCGCCACAGCGAAGGCTAGGAATATCGAAATGAACGTCTCCTTGAATGTCAAGTTTCGGTCGAACAGTGCCATCAGTTTTAACCTGTCCATCGTGACCTTCACTTCCCAACACTTCGAGAACTTAAACTTGTAGTAACTTTTCGTCTTAGGTTTGTTCGCTTTGTCAATTTCTTCCAATGGCTTTGCGAACCTACTCCGTATGTTTAATTCTACGCTCCTTTCCTCCTCGCCTATCGGAGGCATCAGCGTCGAGCTGTGAAACGATGCATTCTCCGCTTGAACTTGTGCCTGGAATTGGCTCATTAGGAAGTTTATGTGCATGCTAGGCAGCCCCATTCTTGTCTGTCTCTCTGCTTCTATCTGCTCTAGAACTCTCGTTTCTAAAAAACAGTCCGGCGCGAAGGTTACAGGAGATCGTATTTGTTCTGTTTGTGCCCCGGTACCTCCATCGAATACGTAAAACCTTTTATTCGTGTTTCCGGGGTTGGTATTGATGGGAACTATTGTAGATATGTTATTGTTACTGGATACCGAAGGTGGCAGTTTAATGCTGCCTTGGGTGGAGGAATCTGTGCTGGATGTCCGTTTCGTTTTTGGTATCGATTCGTTCTGTGCGGCTTCGGACTCGAGCGATCCACAACTACCTTCGCCGGCAGTTTCCTGCGAATTGTCGTGATTTTCACAGGACTTTTCGGTTGCACTTCGTATGTCTTCTTTATTAGGCAGAGGTATAAGTGTGGCCTGAGCTCGTCCAGAACTGTTTTTGTCGAATGTGTACGACATCCAATGCCCATGTTCGTCCATAAAACAGTGAATAGCACCATCGGTCGTGTCATCAAAGGAAGTCGCAAAATGTACTCCATTCGCGTTGATATTCTCTATGACACTGGACTTGTCTTTTTTATCCGAGGAGCACTGCGGATTGTTTCGTTGGCGTGTCGATCGTTTAATTTTTCTTACTCTATTCCTATGATTTCTATCCATAAGTGGTCTCAGTCTTTGATTTTCGTCGTTCGGTTGCCCCGTTTCCGTGTTCGGGGCGTTCTCTTGGTTGCAACACGGCGTCAAGTCTACTCTCGAATTGAGAAACGCCGCCAGAAGGGGCATGGTCGTCGGGAGCAGTGTATTGGTTGACGTTTGTGCCATTTCCTCGATAGAACGCTTTCGAGCCTTCTGCGAGTTTTCTCTTTCGCTTCTGACACTCTGTCTGTGACTCCTCGATCTCTCGTCCCTATTCAGCGGCGGCACGACGACTGTGTTCGCGTTAGTGGCAGCGAACAAACTCTCCAACCCCTGAACTAGAACCGCCTGAGCTTCTACAGCATCTAAGAGGTTTCTGTCGTCAGTTTGACTTTCGTCTTTTTCTTTTTTCGGTTCTCTCACTTTGTTCTCTTTTTGCGACGACGCTCGGGAGCGAGCTAAATTTTTCACCTGTTTAGGTATCGCGCCTAAGTTTTTTGGTACGTTAGATGAAGATTCGCCCAAAGCTATCGCCAGTTTTTTGGTACCATCCTCGGTGGAAGCACTGTCTTTACTGTCACTCTCTTTGGTATCCGACGATTCTTCAAATAGCCAATCGAGGCTATATACACTCTTTTCGTCCGCACTCTTGCTGTCACAGGTCAACTGTGACTCCTCGGTTTCTGGGGCGTTGCCAGCATTACCCTTCTCGTCGTCGTCGGGCCTCTCTATTTCACTACTACTGCTCGTGTTGGATATATCGTGATCCCAAAGTTTTTTCTCGACCGGTTTTTTCTCGCGTCTCTCCGAGGGATCCGCGTTTTCGTTCGACTCGAGGCTCGACTTTTCAATGAGGAGATCCTTCGAGCTCGCACTCGCTTTATCGAAATAGTCCGTATTAATATTATATTTACAATCACACGCGGCGGGTGGTTTAACCTCTGGTTTACAGTTTCTTTTTAATCTAACCGGCTTCGGTTTCTCACTCAACCTGTCCTGGGTTCCTTTGGAGCTCTGATGCCTATCGCAACAGTGCTTCTTACCCTCGCCCTGTGTCTTCGAGCGAACTATTCTGACGTCGTTGGAACGGTCTAGGAGCGGTGACCTCGATCCGTTATTTTCGTAATCAGAATCGCTGGACCGAGCCACCGGCGACTGTTCGGCGTCCCAGTCGAAGCCCCGGAACTGTTTCTCGTCCTCGTATTCACTATAACTATCTCCACTAGAATCTAAGTCAGTCTCTTTTTGCGAAGTCTGCATTTCGTCGGATATTTCGGCAATCGGATACACGATCTCCGATCCGTAAGTGAGATAGGGATAGCTAGATCCCTCTCCCGTCTCGTTCTTTGGGTATAGATTTAAATGCGGCCCGCGAGTGAGGCATTTGCTCGGGGGCGGGATGACGGCACTCTTTGGATTTTTAAGCACCTGGCCGCCGATGGTTTCGGCACTGTTGGGATGGGGAGATAAATTAGACACGCTGGGAGGCGGACAACCTATCTCTAGTGCGGCGCTTTTGATGCGCCTCACTCCGGGGCTTTTGTTCTTCGCTTTATCGGTTTCACAGGTCGGAGCTTCGGTGTTCACCATCATGTATTCACCGAGTTCCACGCTCGCGAAGAAACCAGTGTCAGCGTTATTGGAATGCCTTCGCATATGCGAAACGAGTTGGGCGGTCGAATTGAGAAGGGGTAGTTGGATTGTCGACATAGTAGAGTTGGAATTTCTTCTCATGTTCGACGATTGGGCAGTGGCTAGAGCTATAGCTGATTTGGTGCAGCTTTCGTCGGGATAATTCGCGTACCTTCGCCTCTGGGCCAGTCTTTTTTTGGGCGAGGAGGGTCCGACGCTCGGCTCCGAGTTGTCCTTCGAATCAGAGCTGAGTTGACGAGCGAACTTCGACTGGTACGGTTCGCCCGCAGCCTCGTTTGCGTCTAAATACAGCCACTCTTTAAAGAAGTCCCTGTTGTTGGAACCACGTCGATGGGAACACTCGTGGTATCGCCTGCTGACTTTAGCGAATGGACCCTCGTCAACGAACATATGCACTGGCAAGTTCCCATCTCTCGTGTTACGCGTTTCTTCTACGATAAGTTCGTCGATACGTCCTCCTCTTCTGGTCTTCGGTCTGTGATCTCTTCTGTTGGATTTCGATCTAGTTCTATTGGGTCGTGACTTGGACGGGCCCGTGTCCGCGGTCTGCGCGACGCACAGATCAGATTTCGTCGTCGCCACCGGGTCTGACTGTTTGGCAGACACTGCGCTATCTTCCACACTAGATTCAGAACTGTTTTTTCTGTGGACGTCCACTTTTAAATCTGTAAAAGAAAAAGCTTATATTTAACATTGTATAAGGTAACTTGCTGTGTTTACTTGTGCAGTCAAATTTTGTCATCACTTAACATCATTTATCCTTGAAAAAACCTTTTTAAATTAAGCTATACATACATCTTCCTATTCATAATCGCCTCCGTGGTCTAGTGCTACAGAGCTCGTCTCTTAACCTGGAGATCGTGGGTTCGATTCCCGCATTGGAAATATGTTATTTCTAAGTTTTGTTAGGACAATGCAGGCTGATCCTGATTGTCTGTCATGTCGGTCCATCCCACTGGGTTATGAGAGTAAAGGAAGACAGAGTGCTCCTGTGTACTGCGCACTTGGGCACTATAAAGTTACTCCTATGTATGTTATGTTATTCATAAGTGTTTAAAATAGAACTTCATATATAATAAACGGTTTAAAACATAAGACTCTTCTCTATGAGTAAAATGAATGAATTTCGTAGTATTTAAAACAAACCTATTGTGCTAGTGTTGGGCTTATGATATTCTATTGATGTGACAGACTCATTGTCACTTTGGGCGGCTGCGGCACCGTTAAGAGTCTGCATCTCCATACCCTCTTGTTCCCTGCAGACAAAAAAAACTCATAACTCATACTATTAAATCTAAACTTAAAGTACTATAAAACTTTCTCTTAATTTATTTTAGTCTCGAGTAGTAAGAATCTGAAAGAACATGTCTATACTTTTTTCTTTACATGGACGCTCTTAAGAATTTGTATTATTTATTCAACAAAAAAACACATTTGAGTTATAAATGCAGAATTACGTTTTAAGATGTAAAGAATAATACTGTATTCATAACTCAAAATCTGATTTTTTTGTTGGATAACACATAAATGCTTAACAGCATCCACATTAAAACTAATCAAACCATAGCTTGTGAATAATAATAATTATTCAAAGCACATACAAGGTCTTGCACTAGTGTCACACCAAAAAGGATGTATTACACCAATATTTATACAATCATATTTTTCTTCAATTTTGTTACTATCCCATCAAAAACATTCTGAAAAAAAACAGGCCAATTCTCAATTGTAATGCTTGTTTCTTTCTAAAAAGTAATGAAATCTAGACAAAGGCGTGCCAAGTCAAAAGTTCCTTCCTATGATTTTTCTACTATTATTGTTATTGTTATATGACTGGCCTTTGACTATACTTTATTCCTTAGTACAAAAAACTAATATTTCAAATTTATAAGGGCCTGTTTCTCAATTGATTTGTCTTTGATAGGCTTTCAACAATTTATCTGACAGACTCACCATACTTTATTTATCAGATAATTAGTTGTGGAACAGGCCTTTAGTTAATTCATCCACCGGATTTTCAAATGTGTTTTAATGGACAAAGTACATACCCAGTATTTGTATTATTAGCATCTCCATCGTCACACGGCTGCACAATCATCTCATTTGTATCATACATGTGATGAAGACCATGGTTGATCAGCTTCAGGGTGGTAAATAGGACCGCAACAAGCGCACAGTATATCAACCACCCCACGCTGGCCGGAGGAAAATACTAAAAAAGCAATCAAAAATTAATATTTCTTTATTACTTTCTATTGCTTAACCTGACAATTACTATTTAAAATTGGGCTGGTATCACCACTTCCAGATAGATGTCAGATAGGCCATACACACATCTGACAGATTCTCCATACTTCATTAGTCAGATAAGTTGAGGATAGCCTATAGGGCACTTGTCAGGATGTGGTGGTGGTCAGTTGTGAAACAGTCCAGCAACATATTATTTAGTTAATTAAACATATCTAAATATGTATAACTAAAACATAACTAAATATATTAAACATAACTTTATACTATACTATAAGTCTTTATAGTAAATAAAGTGTTTACAAAACAACATAAATATTCCTTTTTTTTTTTACATTGAAGACATAAGTGGATGAAGCAGACAAGTAACATTTTCAAATCCCGGATTTTTGCATTTATGGATGCTTTTGGACCTTAAAAATTAATCAAAACAAAATTGTTGTGGGTTTGATATATAGCTAGGTAAGTTACAAGATTTAACAAAATTTTATGGGAAAAAATTAGAATATACTTAAATGTTGCAAAATGTTAGTTAACCGATTCTTCCACTTATGTGTTCAATTATTCTTTTGGGGTATTGTTTATTAAATGTTTATTTACTCTTTGAGATTGAATCATTTCAAATCGGATGCATGTGTTTAATAGCTTTTTTAAATCCTATAACCTTGTTAGTTGTTTATGAAAACATCTTGTGAAAATAAACCTGTTGTTTATTGATTTTAACTGTTTCACAGTGTATTGCACACTTTTTTAAGGTCACCGCCTTACCATTGCCTTTCTATTGTATTATTTAGTTAAAAAAAGTACACCTCATTATAAAGAACACACACATATTTTTATATATAACCCTGGTATTATTTTTAAGTGAAACAGATTTATTATTAGCATAACAGTGTCACTAACATGTATTTAATATTAATTTAATAAAGATGTATTGACCTTATGTTCACCAAGGCAAAATATCCAATAAGTAGTAAATGCATTATAGGATGTCAATGTAACTCCAATTCAGTTAACTTATAACCTAACATGACTCTAATATTATGAAAGAATAATAAAAACACATGGTCTAATAACACTGAACAGTAAACAATATGATGACCTGATTCTACTCACTACAAGAAATGAGTTATGCTGCCACATCACAAACTTACCAAGTAAACAGAGAAAGGTAGGCATAATAGAAACAGCCAGATATACAGGTGCACAGTATTACAGAACAGATTCTGATGCGGGTCATAGAACCAGCCCCCTGTCAGCGAAGCCCATATACCCTGGCGAAGGATTTCCAATGTCTGAGAACCCATTTTAGTCACTTTGTCCACATGACCATCGTCCACTCACACTACACGCCCGTCGCACGAATCACAAAAACATTTCCGCTTCACATCAGCTCATGTCCAAAAGCGAATCTTTCGCTCCTGCCATTTTGAATGGCAACACACATACGAAAAGAGACTTTATCGACAACCGCTACCGCTAACATAGTAGTCCATCTGTGTAACGTTGGATCGTATAAATCTTTAGTATTGTATCACCAGAGGGTCATGATTTATACAGAAAAATGTTAAATAAATTTATAAACAAAGAATTAACGAAACACCCCCGAAACTTGACAAAATTGTTTGACGACAAATGACAGTGACATTAGTTGTCAAATGTCAATAACAACTGATATTTTTTTATTTTTTCGTAGAAACTGTCAAAGAGTTGTTCTTGTCTGTATATGTGATAAAAATACAAAAGTGTCTGTGCCACATCGTGGTTTAAAATAAATAAAAAAAAATATTGGAATGCGTCAAAATTTGAAAGCTGAAGGCGCAATTTTTTTCTAATTTCAAATAAATATTTGGTTTTTGCGCGAAAGGTTGTCGTGGTTTATTAATTTAAAATCGATTTATTTAATTAAGATATTAATTTTGTAGGTGTTTAATATTTTTAAAAATATGGCTGACGTCGAAAAGTTGCTAAAACAAGCAGCTATGCAAATTGGTGCTGGTGGAAGTGCAGGGTTCGTAGAAGTGTGCATTATGCATCCCCTGGATCTTGTGAAGACTAGGTTGCAAATACAGGCTACCAAGAGCTCCCTGACGAAATCCGACCCCCACTACTACAGTGGAATTGGAGATTGCATGAAGAAAATGTACAAATTCGAAGGTGTGACTTCATTTTGGAAAGGTATACTGCCACCCATACTCGCCGAAACTCCGAAGAGAGCTGTTAAGTTTTTTACGTTCGAACAGTACAAAAAGATTTTTATGTTTGGTTCGAGCTCACCCACCCCATTAGTAAGAATTTTTATTTTAATTTTTACTTTTATATTTTTTCCCATTTCCATTTTATTTACTGTTATCATATTACATATTTACTTATTTTAAAATGTATTAAAAATTATGACATGGTACTTTAGTGTTGAGCGAAACCTATGGTCTTTGGTTGATAAACTAAAGTCAACATATTGTCATAAGAAAATAAATATTTTATAAATAATTTTCTTCGATAAGATTTCTATAGGAGAATTGTAAGCATAATACTCAGGAAAAATTTTTCCTTAAAATTTTTTTAGACTTTTGCCCTTGCCGGGCTAGGTTCGGGAATCACAGAAGCTATATTTGTTAATCCTTTTGAAGTGGTCAAAGTGACTCTACAATCCAACAAGTCCATAGCAGCTCAGTCGCCTAGTACATGGAGTGTCACAAGAGAAATAGTCCGAGAAAGTGGTTTAGGTTTCCGAGGTCTCAACAAAGGACTCACAGCGACCATAGCGAGGAATGGCATATTCAATATGGTTTATTTCGGCTTCTACCACAGTGTCAAAGGATATTTACCTGAGTATGAAGTAAGTACTTATTCACCTAATAAAAGTCACAAGAATCGTAAAATATACAAGCATATAGTTAGTTCTGTGATCTTTATATTGTTATCTTAAAACAAAAGATAAAATTATTATGAAGAAAAGTATATAGCTAAGGTTAAAAAAAAGATTGATCTTAGTCATCATACAAGCTTTCCATCTGTATACTGATAACACCTTTGACAAAATTAATAACGATGTTTTAAGGAAAAACATGTAAGAGTTTTCTCTATTCTTTTTATGGACCACCTAGTTAAATAGTACCAAGTACCTTATCAGTCTGATAGCAATTTTCTCACTTATCTCAAGTGTCTGAGTTAATCTTTTATCATCTGTAAACAACATCTGAAAAACAAAATACATAGATTGTAATTCTATATTCTTATAGAAATTTTACCTAGCAACAAAAGAATTGGTGACATAACTAACCATAGGGTGGCAGAGCTGGCAAAGTGACATGGGTTACCCACATATGAGGGCCCTGGTATAAGAGATTGCTAGTGCTCAAAAATATTATTTGTATCTGTTTTGATTTAAACTGATTCCCGAGCATAAGTGGCAGAAGGCATAGAGACGCCACTGATGACGTCTACATACAGTAGCGGTGTTTGTGGGAGGCCGCCCCGGCCACCAGATAAAATGGAGCGCCCCGCGCCGCACTCCATATGAAAGGGCACTTGGAATTTTTTTCTCGTATATTTTCGAATTGAAGTTAAGGGGCGCTAATAGAATATCTCCGAGTTTGGGATATAGCCGACCTTGTTTACATATGTAACTACTCTGGTAACACATGCCTTGTCCTGAAATTTCTTAACACTTCCAACTATTTAGCCTTTATCTCAGATCAGGATTTATAAACATGCCATTATAGGCCATGGCCTATGGCGGGAGCGTCCTAGCCTCCTATGGAGGTAGCGAATTTCGTAGATAAGGCGGCAAAAAGTAGCCAATATCATAAAACTTAATTTTACACTTAAGTACAATAAAAATATATGATATAGCAACCACATTCTGTGATGCCGGGTTGTTAATGCTCTTTATTTTTATTATTAGGACAGATAAGTGACATTGTTTAAACAATACAGAGGCACTCAACTACATAAATAACGTCATATTTAACTTTCATAATGCTCATCCTGCAGCTGACACACTGATAAGTGATTACTATGTTTGCTTGCAGCCTTTTGGACCTTAATGCAAAAGTTATATGGTCCAAAATGTACACCGATTTGCCGGCGACCTTAGTATAAGGTTTTAATTATTTTTTTCTTTCAGGTTAATAGTGGATGCAATTTATTATTTATAGTAACTTTATAGTGTTATTAACCTTTTTTAATCTGCTTGTGTACGTCAATTTTTAACCCCCAATCAGTGCCGGCATTAGCTTTTCCAGTACCCTAGGCGAGATTTCTTTAGCGCCCTACAACTTTAGTCGTATGGGAGAGATTCTTAAGCTTCAGCATTCTTAAGCTTCAAACAAATATCTACAATTGTATACTATGGCTTTGGCCAGTAATATAAAACAATATTAGAAACAACATAATATCCGCATCTCCGTGGCGCCAAAATTGGTTATAATATTGCGCAGGAACCATACATTTTTCCGACATAAAAAGTATTCACCAGATCATTTTTTATACGCATATGGACGACTGAGGCGGTAGCATTGCACACCCCTATAAGTTAAGCCGCCCCTAAAGACGAGTTCTTAAAAACGATTCACCATCTTTATCCCGCTTGTTATTTCTTTTTATTTCTTTGTTTAAACTGTTTGTTTTCAGGACCCACTACTGGAGTTCGGAAGGAAGGTAGCCATCGGTTTCACCTCAGGTGTCCTGGGTTCCTGTGTCAACATACCCTTCGACGTAGCCAAGAGTCGAATACAGGGCCCTCAGCCTATACCCGGCGTGATCAAGTACAGTTCAACCACGGGCGCCATATTGTTGGTTTATAAGGAAGAAGGGTAAGTCTTTATAAGTTTTTGTGGATGTCCTGTCCTGTCTATAGCTGCGTACACTTATCCAAAACTCAAGCGAGCGAAGCTGCTGGCATAAGCTGGTTAATTTTTTTTAAACTTTAACACGGAGACTGGCATAGCAGACCTAGAACTAACTGTAGGGCGGTATTTTTTTATATTACGCGCCCCGAGCTGTAGCTTTTCGTTCCATAATAGGGCTCTATCGCCCCAGGGTCCCTAGCGCATAGCCGGCAGGCGGCGTTGGGCCACCCCTTGCAGCCTTTGCGACTATAGCCCTTCTAGCCCTAGGCTAAATACCTCCCCTATCAACCAAGGTACCCTCTCTCGTTTCACACTAATTCCACCAAACATCATTTCACACGATTTTTCAAAGAAACATTGAGACATAATCTACCGCTTCTGTGAAGTATGTGTTGATATTTATCTTGGAATTTTCCTCTCATTTCTGATGATAATAATAAGTCGATATTCTAGTAAATACTCCGTAATTAGAAACAGTAATTGTGTTGGCAGTCTGCCAAGTGCACTGGCCGTGTCATCGTTCGATTACCTGCCCTACAGCAGGGTATATAAAATACTAAGTAAGCGCCTATTTACACTTAATTTAGTTAAGTTGCGAGTTAACTTGCACGATAGGCGAGTTTAGTTATTTCTGACGTTTGAACGGTAAAATCGAGTTAAGTTGTAAGTTGTTAAATAAGTTGGTTTAAATAGAACGCGATTCCTATTTTTTGGCGAGTTAAGTGCGAAGTGCTACCCCTCTCGCGTCTCCCGCACCCCGCCGACTTAACTCACCAGCGTGTAGACGTTTGAGTTTAGTACAGTTCATATTATCATATTTCATTTATCAAAAATTTTAATACAATAGGTATTTAGTAAAGTTAAATATTAAATATAATTAATTTGTAGGCTTATCTTGTTATCGAACCAGCAACTTATGATTACTTAACTCGCCTACATTTGAACGTCACTTAATACTTGCTACTTAATTTTCAGCTGACCGTTAGCAGCTCAGAAACAAAATTCCAGGTCTCTAACTTAAAAATGACGAACTTGCGTAGAAAAATATATAAAAACTTTAACCCCTTTTCACCCTCTTAGGGGTAGAATTAAAAAAATATACCTTAACACGTATTTATTTATTTTAAATCAGTAGCTCAGAAATTAAATTTCATGTCTTTAACTGAACAAATGACGAACATCCATACCAACTTTCACCCCTATTTCCTAGAATTTTTAAAATTCCTTTCTTAGCAGGTGTCTTCCCAACAAAACAATCCTACTCACCATATAATAGGATGTAGCTTTAACAGTTTATTTCGACGAATATGAATTAATCAGTCAAATAACAGAATAACAGTAGTTGTCAAACTCAATGGAGTGTGCAAACTATAAGGAGTAAGTCGCGGACGTTTTGTATGGGCTCTCAGCCGCGTCGGACGTCAGTCGCGGACGTTTTTGTATGGGCTGTCAGCCGCGTTCGATCAGTTTGTTTTCAGCTTTAGGCGATTACAAACGATGACACGCAAGCACGATCGTGTAGACGGCATACTCGGCTTTGCTCATCATCTTTGATTGCATTTGATCAACCCGTGGACAACCACGAACGATTGTGTGGAATGTGGAATGAAGATGTTCATGTCGATTTTAAACGGCCGTACGATCAATGATTGTCGACAATTAGATACTAACCGTCTTATTCATAAAAATATTCAAATAATGTTGAATTAATCAACATTCTCTGTCGTGTGACGTTTTCAATATACCAGACTGGAATGGAGGACTGCGAATATTGATTAGTTAAAGACTGTTTAATTTTTTTTAGAAAATCTATTTAATATAGACGTACAACTAGAAGCTTTCTTTTCTTGGTATAAAATGCAGTTTCATATTATGATAACACTTCTGCGAAATGGAAGCCAAGCTGTTGAGACGCCGCGTTTACGTAGCTACTAACACTCCACCCACACTATACATTGACACACAGCACAAAAATATGTTCTTACATTACATAATATTATGTATTATGATTTTATATGTTCGAAATCATTACGTGTCGCGCTATTTCTCCGCGCTGGGCTCCGAATTTAAACTGTGGGTTGTAATCTGCAGGTCGCTTGTCCTAATTTCATAAGGAAAATACTGAATGTTACCAAAAATTCATCTTACTAGGAGGAAATCTTGTACCCTTAAGACCTGGTTACCTTGAGGTTTCCTGGTAAGATATTGTCGAAATCCCACCCAATTAAAGGATTTTTCCCGGTTCCCTGAAGTATGAAGACGCAACGCCATACCTCAGCTTTACGACCAACTTTTATCGGACGACTAACTCCTATCAATGAAGGTTAATAACAGGACATTATGTTTCCAGGGTCTAAGCTGGCAGCGATCGAGAAGGTGGGGGTTAGCGGGTGCGCGGAGGACGCCAAGGAGTGTGTGCTGAAGAGGAACACCAATGCCACCATTAGCATCGACTTCACACCCAGTGAGTATACGATGTTCGATTCCCGCGTTGGAAACATGTTATTTCCAGGTTTGCTTAGGACAATGCAGGCTGATCACCTGATTGTCTGAGAAGATGATCCATACGTCGGATGGGCATGTAAAGTCGGTCCTGCGCCTAAACTCTCGCCAGTCGTGTCGGTCAGCCCCATCCGTCCCACTGGGTTATGACAGTAAAGGAAGAGAGAGTGCTCTAGTGTACTGCGCTGAGGCACTATAAAACTGCTCCTGCGTAACAGGCTGGGTTTTTATGAAATCGGCCACCGTCACCGGTGTGGGAGTTATGCATTTATGCCCATTATACCCGAGGCTAGTTTTTCAGGCTAGCAATGTAAGCTAGTTCTTTTTTAATTGTTTTGGCTAGCTGACTGTCATTGCAGGCGTATCTAGACCCATTTTTTCCTACGTGTGGGAAGTCATTGCAAAAAGAAATTTTCCCAAGTATTGTATGGAATAAGAATGCTAGTACTTATAAACCTTAACTGTAGCAAATATTACTTAACAGCTAGGTACCAACTTATCCAGTGGCGTAACAATTGGCAGATTAGGCGTGAAGACTCACTCTCGGTCCGAGAAGGCTCCAACTAACTCAAAAATATTTTTATACATTGATCTTTTATACATGTTTTATTATAAACGCATTTTTATTGTAAGGGCCCCATCATATTGTTACTGGCCTCAGACCTTGAGGATGCAAGGTTTTTAATCAGCATAGCGAGCTATTTCTCTTTGAAACAGTCTTGACTAGCTGTCACTGGTCTAGCTACTAATTTTCTGGCTTAGAATTTTTTGTCGTCAAAGAGCCATGCTTCGGCACGAATAGCTTGACAAAGAAATACCACGGCCTCACAGAAAACTGACGTAGAACGGCGACGCGTTGTGTTTTGTCCAGTAAGTGAGTTTACCGGTAGCCTCACTTCCCTAATCATCTTCCCTATTCCTATTTCCTCTTGAAGGCCGGCAACGCACTTGCCACTCTCCGGATGTTATGAGTGTCCATGGGCGACGACAGTTGCTTTATGATCAAAATCCGTAACCCGTCTGCTCGCTTGCCCCCTGAATATCATACAAAATGAAGCTAGTTTTTTTACACGAAACCAAAGGAATGTAGTGGCTCTCTAGCTTACTGATACTAGCTTGCTATCCTAGCTTGAAAAACTAGCCTTGTGTATCGAAGGCATACCTCAAATACTTTAAGTAGCCGTGTCCCCGTCTATAAGTTACTTCAGGGAATCCAACTTATTTACATCAATTAAGTCATAAAATACTCAGATTTCGCTCAACGTTACAGGTATAAGGTTTCACATTGTAAAGACTCGAAGACGAATATTAAAACATCCAAGCCACTTCTCAGTTCAAGCCTTCAGTCCAGTTGCAAAGTGCTCATCATTCTTTTAACCAGAGATTTTTTTTGTTAGATAAATGATAGAATATTTTCTTGAAACACAGTCTTAGTTAACATTTTTTCTTTACGAGTTTTAGTTGAACGAAGCGATGGGCTAATACAAGTGATTGCAAACCTGACGTCATAAGGAAAAGGGCTAACATTTTTTTTTATTATCATATATACTAGTGTGTTCGTCTTTTTTTGCTGATTCCAAATCACTATATTACGCAATTTTTTAAAAAAAGATGTTTATGCGCCCTTTTTCGTTATGGCTGCAGATATGTGTACACTGTACGTACTTTTAAATTAATTTCCAAGAGCCGCTACAAGCAAGTGAATTAGGAGCTTTTACAAACAACAAATGAAAATCAAAGCCTTCACAATCATGGTGCTACGCAGCTATTCAACCAACGTGATAAGCCTCTAAAACCTGTCAAATACCTGCACCTAATCCGAGCATTAAGAATTGATCGCCATTCCACAATATTAACGAGTTCTGTCATCCAGGTGTGGACGTGGACCAGCTGGAGACGGAGGTGCACGGCATCATCATGAACCTGCCAGTCCCCTTCCCGCTGCCGCATCCCGACGCCTGCCATGACTCCGGACTCAAGTGTCCCATCAAGGTAACTAATATCAGTTTTCACCAACTATCACCTAACTCTAAGGGCCCTTTGCACCACTTCATGATATGTGTTGTTTAGGGTATCCACAACTCAAGTGACCCATGAAGTATGTAGGATCCATCAAGTTGTGGATAGCCTATCTGACGATAATAGATAATGCGACAGGTCCTGTCCCATTAGCAGCCATTAGGTAAGTGTTCTTAACTGCCTCCGTGATCTAGTGGTACAGAGCTCGGCTCTTAACCCGGAGGTCGGGGGTTCCATTTTAGGCAATGCAGGCTGATCACCTTATTGTTTTACAAATAAGATGATGCATGCGTCGGATGGGCATGTAATACGGCCCTGCGCCTGATCTCTCGCCAGCCGTGCCGTCATCCGTCCTGCTGGGTTATGAGTGGAAAGTAAAGAGAGTGCCCTTTCGTACTGCGCAAACACTTGGACACTATAAAATTACTCATACGTAACAGGCCTGGTTTCTATCACACTGGCAAACCCGTGTGGAAGTTATTCTTTTAGTTGAATTTGAATTGTTAACAAGCATCTGATTACCTGATGGAAAGAAATTGCCGTCGCCCATAAACTTGCAACGTCAGAAGAGTAAGCAAACGCAATGCCGGTCTCTTATGAGGGAAACGGTTAAGGGATTAGAGATAGGGAGAAGAAATAGGGGGTAGCTTTCGGTAAACACGTTTACTCAACGAAAGATAGCACAAGGACAGTTTCACGCAGATTTTATGTAATGTCCACCAAGTCAGACTTATAAAGATCTAAGTTTGTAGGTGCAGCGAAGTTAGGGGATTATGTCACTAAGTAAGGGCGCCTGGTCGATTTTTTCCTATGTATACGAATTGAAATTAGGAATCGCCGAAGGAATCTCGGCCAGGGCGCTGGTAGCATAGGCGTATAAAGGAGGGGGAGCCGGGTGACCGTGCCCACCCCAAAATGATCTTGTGCCCACCCCAGAATGTACGGTTCCAGCGTGATAAACGAGTTTTGGCGCAATGTAGTTCCAATATCTTTTTATGTTACTGACCACAGCCACAGATAGTGTAGTTTACACTTGAATGGGTTATGCAAAGGCTGATTGCTGCCAGTCGCCAGTTGGCGCGGCCGACCATACTAAGTGCACTGCTTGCAATAATACGTGCTATGTATATTTACGTCATTTGATTATTGAACCTGAGTGACGTACCATCGATGAAATTAATCATAATCAGATGACGGGTCGTATTTATTTAGCGCGTGTCTGCACAGCAATTTTGTTCGGCGGACTTTTTACGCTAGTTCTGTATGGGGTTGCCATCTGTCCGGGTTTCCCCGAATTTGTCCTAGTTTAGAGGGCATCCGGGGAGCGTCCGGGGAAGGTTTCATTTGTAGACCGAGTTTTAGTAAGTAGGTACTTTTAAGATTTTAATTCATTTAATATATGCAAAAGTATAAGATAACAAAACCGTATTAAGTTATTAAACTACATTTAATATTTTAATAAATTTTGTTTTGTTATCGTATTTCAAGAATTAAAAAAGTTGATTTATATAAACAATTTGTAACAAATTGTAATATGATTCTGTTTAATTAAAATAATGAACGAATAAAAAGGTGATTTATGCCATTTTCAACTGTTTTTTATTACATTGAATATTATGTGTAAAAGATCTTGTTGACATCCGGCTTTTGGACTCTAAAATCCGGGGTTTTCACGCGTTTTCCAAATTTTAGAGATGGCAACCCTACCGGTAACACAAGTCCCTCGGGTACTTAGCTAGACCGACGTGGTGTGAAGCGTCCATAGATATAATATAGAAGAAAAAAAAAATAACATGCTATTTCTAACTTGTAACTTATGTTAGAATTTCTCGCTCGTGGCTGGTGCATTGTTTTCGTATAGCTAAGGCCTTAAACTATATCAGACCAGATATAATTATCACAGCCTAGTATTTGTTTCTTAAAAAGTTTTGTACAATCAGAGTTGAAACAGATACAGATTATGGATCTAAGTAATTTGGTCGGCTTATGTCACGCCCATTCGACAGATCACAACTTACATGGAATTGACATATTTCGACCAAATGACGTGGGTCTGTAAACTGGCTCTCTTTCAATTTCCCCCATTACACCTAGTTTACACAATTTTCTTTCATCGTCTCAGACGACGCATATATAAGTTGCCGTTGGTCATTGCCGTGGGAAAGCCATGCTTCAGCGCGAATGGGCAGGCTCGACCGGAGTTACACCACGGCCTCACAGAAAACTGTCGTAAAACGGCGTTATGCTGTGTTTCGTTCAGTGAGTGAGTGAGTTTACCGGTGGCTCAACTTCCCTAATCCCCCTATCCCTATTCCCTCATAGAGGCCGGCAACGTACTTGCGACTCTTCGGATGTCACGAGTTGCTTTCCATTAGGTACCCGTCTGCTCGTTTGCTCCTACGCTATTTTGCAAATATTGTGAACGGATTGGGTTTTTCTTTGAAAATATTTTTTTATCGTGAAATGTTTCTTTTTGTATTAAATACGGTCCAAAGTCCAACTTTTTCGTTACATTGTTACATAGGGAAGTTAGTTCAGTACGATAATATATTCACCGTCGTCTACCAGAGCTAGCAAAAGTTGATACGTGATTTCTGGTATCTATCTGTACGTTATCAAAACGTATTCCAAGTTTGAAGTGTTCCCGACTCAGGTGATGTCTGTAGTCTGACACGTACTGACAACCCTCTTACTCCTCACACCCCTCTTACCCCACACCCCCCTTACCCCTCACACCCCCTTTTACCCCTCTAACACCTTTCCCGAGGTGCCGAGACTAATTTCCCGACGTGTCACCCTCGTTTATCAACGAAAACTGCAATTCGCTTCGAGGGGGACGTGTGCTAAATTGTAGATTTAACTAAGAGTCTTTTCATACAAACTAGCAAAAACATTTCTTTGAACTAGTCGTATATTCATATTTCATACAAACTAGCAAGACCTTTCTCTGACTAACTAAAACTTAAAACTAGACGTATATTCATATTTCATTCAAACTAGCAAGACCTTTCTCTGACTAACTAAAACTTAAAACTAGACGTATATTCATATTTCATACAAACTAGCAAGACCATTCTCTGACTAACTAAAACTTAAAACTAGACGTATATTCATATTTCATACAAACTAGCAAGACCATTCTCTGACTTACTAAAACTTAAAACTAGACGTATATTCATATTTCATACAAACTAGCAAGACCATTCTCTGACTAACTAAAACTTAA
>JAOTAV010019879.1:0-23479 GCA_026546445.1 Cyclargus thomasi
ACAAGCGCTGGAAGCGTGAACAATCACCGGTCATGAACTCGTGACGACGCGGCCGACGACGAGCCGGCAAACAAACGTGACGGACGCTCTCGCCGTGGGAAACGAAGATGGAGTGCTTTACACGACACTATCAAATACCGAGGAACCGAGGTAAAAACTAACAAATAAACGCCCTGCGTAAAATGTCCACAGTTTAAATAGGAGGGAATACGAATACAATGACAAAATTTAGGTACAAAGTGAGAGTTATTGATACATAGTACCCAAAAATACGGCTGATAAAGTCTAAATTATGCCACACAACGTATGCAGTCAAGTTTCGTATTAGCTTTAGGTACGCTTGAATTTTCTGAATATTCGACTATTATTATAATCAATTCACTGGCGGAATATTTCATTTGCAATCAAGTGCACAAGACGTTTTGATTTTGCAACATAACTCTATCACTATTAACTAACAATGAGCTAACATCAACCTCGTGTTCTGCAAATCTTGCGCAACGGTAAATGTCTCTATCATTTCGTTATTGAATCATCGAGGAAGACCGCAAATGGGTAAGAAATTTTGCAAATGTTTATTCTGTAATTGTGCTGGCGCCGCACAATGCACATAATAACAGCGATATAATTGTGAAAGTGATGTAGCAACTGGCGACGTGTGCTGGTATTGTGTAGCTGTAACTGTGTTATTACAGTCACGTTGCACATATGAACGCTGGTCGCTTTGATACCCTCAAACACGTCGTACCAATTAAAACTGCAAATCTAGCTAAACCTTTGCTAATTGGTATCGACGACCGTCGTCCAAATAAAAAATTCAAGTACGTATTCCTGAAGAAATTTTTCAGAAAAAGGATGGTTTAAAAAACATTGATCAGTGACAATTACATTTCAACAGCTTGAAATTGAAGATGATGCTGGGGTCACAAATCTCTACTTACAAACAAGGCTATCCCATCAAATCTTTCGAGGAACACAATTACCAGAAAGAGTCCAAAAATACGGACATCGAAGATCGAGCCTTATACGGCTCCTGCTTTGCATTTGGGACACGGACTACTTAAAGCAATATTATGTCTGACAATAAACAAAAAAAAAAGAAAGCGTAAGGACATAAAACTTTATGGTCAAGAAAGAACGGTATTTATGAAAATTGAGAATACAGCGTCAATTACAGCCTTTCCGTAATCGTCCAATAACTTCAGCTGCGGATGTACATAACATATTATGAGCCATAAATATCTTTATACTTTTTATGCGTCATCTATTTACAAAGTCCATATGCATTATGCCCTAGCCTTATACCGTTGTAACGATAATTTTGTTATGTATTAATATATCTTATGAACGTGCAACAGACACGTATATGAAGGCGGCTGGGCGCTGGCGCGGCGGCTGCTTTAGCGACCCACATCAAAATTTGGCAGGCGCCAACAACTTTCGAAACCCGCATAAGTGGGCTACCACGCTCGTCCGGCAACTGTTACGCTCTCGCTATTGACTCATACTGTTGTTTTGCTATTCAGAAAAAAAAATCTCCGTGGCCAAAGAACAAGGGACAGTAGACCCATCTATATATATAAAACTAGCTTTTTTTCGCGCGTCATTTTTTTCATTTAGAGACCTAAAATTTTGTTTCTGAGCTGCTGATTCAAAACAAATAAATACATGTCTAAGCGTTTTATGAAATTTGACTCCCAGATGGCCAAATAGGCTTAAAAGTTTGTATGAAAATATTTCTTAATACGAGTGAGAAGCCGTATAAAAAAGCTAGTTAATACTATAAACATAAAACTCACCACTACCAGAAAGCTTTATTTACTCCTAAGTAAAGGTCACACGAAGCGCTGGGAGACTCATATATTACCTGAAATGATATAAAAAATCATCAGCCTTTATTCCATACAGTAAATAAGATAAATATCGTATAAATTTTTGACTTCCAAATTCCAATTACTTATCGATCGAGCGTATAAAACCGCAATACCCCCCCCCTGACACCACGACGGTTAAATTCGATCAGATTCGACATGAATCTTATGGAGCGTTATATTACACTGAAATGAGATGCTATCTAGCTAAGGGACGCTGGGATAAGGACGAGAAATCTGGAGCCAGAAAGATGTGGAGTTTAGACACGGATCGCTCGCTTCAACTGATTGCTCACGCAAAGACGTTCAAGAAAATAGTTTGTTAATTTAGTTAGAAACTTAGAACTGATACGTTGGAGCGGTTTTTCGGTACCACACGATTTAGCGAATTAATCTCTCAGGTACTATATAATGTTTGTCCGGGCTAACAGAAATTAAAAACCGGCCAAGTAAGAGTTGGACTCGCCCATGAGGGTTTCATACCATATTAGAGCAAACGTAGGTAAAAATTGTGTTTTTGTATGAGAGCCCATCTTGATTATTGATTTTGCTTTAATTTTATTACTGATTAGTAAAGTTTAAGTACAACTTACTGTTTTGTGAAAATTTCAAGCGCCTACCTGTTGTCACTATCAAGTAAAAAAACACATGTGTTGTGTATAAGAGCCTCTCTTATCTATCGAATTTATTTTGGTTTTAACATTTGTTGTTATAGCGACCACACAAATACATAATCTGTGAAATCTCTCTAGCTATCATCGTTCACGAGATACAGAAAGACAGACATACAGTAATAGGATAATAGGATAGAGTTATAGGATATAATTAGTAGAGACTCGTGTTTGTGTCAAGCCAACGATTTTAAACAACCTTTGAAAGATCCGGAAGCACAAAACATAAACGTTAGCAAACCTCTATAGGCAAAAGCCTGTTCTTTGTGCCCATAAACATAAACACCAGTAATATCGATCAGCCGCCGGGAGATGGGGAAAAAATGTAATTTGCCGGCTGGCACGGCATTTCCAGCGAGTTCCATCAGCCGGCATCGGTGGTAATTACCGCGCCGCCGCCGGGCGCAGATTGGCTGCCGATTGAGTTACGCCGGGAAATGCGACGCGAGTGCCGCAGCCACCCCGCAACGTCGTGTGCATGTAACTCACATGTTAGGGAAGGCTTTTAAGGTCATACTATGTGTACAACATTACAGTGTCAACTTGGTGTGATATACAAAAGGGGCCGCACCAAACGCAAGTCTCGTTGTCATGATTCTACTAGAGACGCTCGGTGTCGCCGTAGGAAAACGTGAAGTACGGCCACTAGCGGCCCCAGCATAGCGACCGAGAAAGTTTTTCTTTCCACAGCAAGATAGACAACGTCACGTTGAAGTGACGTATGCACAAAGGAAATCTATCAGTTTATCCAAACCATCTGTCAGTTTGTCTGTATTTTCGTATATCTACTGACGCTATGCAAGCCCTGTGAGAATGTAACATTGTTAAGCAGGGGCGTACCTATGAGGATTCCATCGATGAATCCAGCATCACTTATCTTCTACATCAAGCGGCAAATAGTTAAACCTACACAGTTTCAGACGATGACAGTAGTGCGCGAGTGATAAGGGACAGCAAAAAAATTAAACCCACCGAAGTTTGAATAATGGATCTGAGTCAAAGTCAATTCTGAGCTGTAGTTAGTTTTAGCTGTAGCGGTGAATTTTATCAGAATCGCGAGATAACGGTCGCAGTTATCACGATCACAGTATCTAGAGCGCATTGGTTATTAATAGGAATCGGCGGCAATTTTTTACAAGGTCATTTGTATTTGTGCCAATTCCGAGTAGTATAACTTGCGAAAAACATTCGCAAGAGGTGATGCGTGTTGTTCGCAGTGACTAGTTTGTAAATACTTCCAAATTTTTAAATGTTAAAGACACCACAGAGTAGAGACAGACATTCAGCAATTAATCACATCACAGACACTAAACACTGTTGCTTTCTAAATTCTTAATTTTAACGATGCTAGAGGTTTACCGTCGTTGAAGTTCTAACACCACATAAACACAAAAATGACAAATTTTCAGGAGAGCAAAACAATTAATTGAATTTAGTACAGATCACCATTGTACAAGTTTTTGTTAGCTGACACGTGTTCCTGATAAACTTAAACGACGCGTTTTCCGGTTTTCCGCAAACTAAATAGCCAAATTGTGACTTACGTGGTGTTAGAACTTCAACGACGATATGTCGATTGCAGAGTTTCTGGAAAACACGGGCCTTTTTTTTGGTGACAAAATTGTTTAATTATTTTCTGCCTTAATTATTCCGTTACCTTCTGTGAAAATTTCTAACTTGTGGACTAAGTGTTAATGGAAAATTTATGTTGGCAGCGTGATCACCCAAGCTCTAAAAGTCAAAACTCTGAGGCCATCAATACAGTACGTTCTATATATTTATTACTGTTGTATTACAACATACAACAATGCATGATTTACTGCACGAGGAAACGGGCTATAAAATACTTTCGATGACGTACACGAGTTTTCTTCCATTCCATCCATTTCTAAATAACCCATAGCAGTAAAAATATTAATATAAAGTACAACATGTGCCTCATGTCATCTCGAACCGAAATCTCGTTTTCTAATTGACCATAACGCTTGCTCTATGTTGTTTCAAACCTTAGCTAGACTGCATGGAAATTTTATTTTATTGCTTGCCCGATCGAGTAAACTGTCGACGGTAACCAAAAAGGCTATAACCTCGAGAACACCATGTGACAGTTTGTAAGCAATAAATGTTTCTTTACCTACATTTCATTAGTCATAAATAGAATAGGGTGCACACACACAAGCGTGATTTGAGATAACTTTAGAGAATAGAATGCAGTAGACATTATTGAGCAAATTTATGAGCGTCCGTTGCTTAGTGGGTAACCTTTGGTTCGCACTCGAGAGGGTGCAGGTTCGAACTCCGGCGGGGGCGTGTACCAATGAGACATTTTCCGATCTCAAGTACATGAAACGGATGCTCATTGCCGTGGGAGAGCCATGCTTCGGCACGAATGGGCCGGGTCAATCGGAGAGGTAACACAGCCTCACAGAAAACTGGCGTGAAACGGCATTGGACTGTTTCGTTCAGTGAGTCTTTTCCTATTCCCATCATAAAGGCCGGCAACGCACTTGCGACTCTTCGGATTTTACGATTGTCCATGGGCGACGGCAGTTGCTTCCCATCAGGTAATCCGTCAGCTCGCCTGCCCCCAAAATATCATTTAAAAAATTTGATAAAGAACACGCTTATACTACTGTATATATTGTTGTATTACGACATAGCCGCGCCTGTTTTATATGAATTTGTAACGACGATAAAATATTAAAATTTAACCGTATTTGACCTTTTAATATAATAAAGTCGGAATGTAAAAATACAAACGACTTTTATCAATCTCGACAATACGCAATTAGGCATGTTCAGTCGAACGAATATTTATTATGTGAATATAATGCTGTAACCCAAAACGGGTGTTACCGAACATGATCAGCACATAGCCTGCCAATTGCAAAGCAGGATGAAGAGAATAATACCAGCCACTAGCATCCTGACGGCTGGGCAAAACACACCACAGAAGGAACCGCTCGCCACTCACCAGACTACCAGAAGACGGACCTCGTAGAAACGCCTCATATAGAATGAGACGGCTAGATGAGTTGAAGGAATAGGACTGGACTCTGGACTATAGATATTCTTTAGTAGTACTATAGAAGGTGTCACAAAACTAAGTGATGTCTGATAAAACTTTATAGCGGGTGTATGTCTTTTCATACGAAAGAGTAGCAGTGGTGAAAAACCATCTTTAAGTTTATGTGATAAATCGCCCCGATTGAGTTTTCGCATATGAAAGGTAATAAAAAATTGCTTTCAGCGCTGCTATTTTTACGATGAACTGTTAATAAGAGACTAATTATTGTCACACATCATTATGCATTCACTCAAACTAGGCGATAGCTTTTATTAACACTACTGTCAAATTCTGTTGTCGCGGTTTGTATAGAAACGACCGCAACCACCTAGATTAGGCGAACGCACAATCGACACCCTGTTAAACTATGTATGTACATAAGTTTTCCGATCTAGGGAGGCCGTTGCCTGTAAATATATAATATCTTTAAAATACTATAGTGGCCCACAAATCTGTGCACTTTTAAACCTTTTTACTAAATAAATAAGGTTCAAAATGGTCCAAATTTTGGAGGATCGATGACATATTTTGGAATTGATAATATCTGCACCGTAAACACATCATCAAGGTTGATAAATTGGGTTTATTAAGAACCTGTACACTTAATAAAACGGAAGCCCATAACGGTTATTCATAAAACTTACTAACCAGTATTGAGTTGAAATATGTTCTGTCAAAGAATTATACAAAGTAAAAGTTAAGACGATTAAATTAAATATAAATATAAAATAAAAAAAATATTTTTCTTTCTGAATATATTCCCGAGCCGGTGGTAGGTCAACTATGTGGTAGGTCAATTAATGATTTTTATTTTATAAAAGGTGTTTTCAGAATTCTGCAACTTGTTTATACCTGGAATGTGACATATAAAACTCGTACGCTTTTAAAAAAATGAAGAATATTGTTAAAAATATCATAAATAAAATATATATATATTTAACCAAAATATATTATTTAAATACCTAACTGGTACAGACTTTCTTTTCAATTTTCAATAAAATGTTGTTATTTTTATGATAGTTTATGCGAATTGACTATAGTTAAAGCTATAAAACCTACATTTTAGCACTTGAGGTTGGAGGTTTTTTTAGCACTTGCAATATTCATAACAAATGCGCAATAATGTATAAATAAGATTATCGATTACATTCGAAGATTAATCAATGATTTGATAGCAAATACTAATCACCACGAACTGATTGATCAATGGAAAAAACGGTTACTACGAAAACTACGTCGGTAAGGCATGACTAAGCCGATTTGAGTGTTTTTTTTTTAACGTAATTAAATAATATCGTAACACGATCCTTGCGTGTCATCGTTCATTACGTGGGTGTGAGGACGATCCACAAGGTTTTCGTATCAAACCCAAATTTTCCGTGTCAATAAGAGGTAAATTAACAGCAGGTAATTATTCTTGTCACTATTTTAGTAAGTACTGGAATGTAATTAACATGGTTATTCAATTTCATAAACGGTTGTACTGAATTTTAATATATCCACATTCCACAGAAAGAAGCAGTAAGAGCCAAGCAAACAGGGAGCTTACTTCAAAATAAAATATTTGGAATATCTCTGCATCAGGTTCAAGCAGTCGATCCTTTTCCATGTCACTCATGCTTACTTGTACCAACCAACCCAGGTTATTGTGTGCGTCTCATAAATGAAAATCTCCTTCTAACTCAAGTGTTATGGCGGGTGTACACTCTCACCAAGAGCTCTCGGGCGAGGCTGACAGACGAGTGCACTCATTTCTCTCGAGAGTATACAACCGACATAAGACAGCATGTTGGCGAGCAAGTTAATGCATCCTGCCCATCAAAAAGACATTCGAATCTTCAAAATCGGGGCCCGATCGCCACGTTCCTCCAGCGGCGCGCTGACGCACGCGGCACGTCGCGTGTCTACGGCGCGCGGCGCTGCGTTTATTTTTAATTAATTTGCGGCCTCCACCGGCGGCGGCCGGCGCGGTTGGGTAACGCCGAGTTTCACAAGCACGTACTGCCATATCGATTGCACCTGCGCCATTGACCTAATAACCATCGACTGGAAGTACAAGCAAGGGTCTCGGAATGTGTCTATAGCCATAGGGCAAATGCCAGATATGAGTCTCTAAAAGTCTCCTTCCCATGGAAGTAATATGGGCCTCTCCTCAATCCCTACCGAGTACCAGTGGCGTAACTACAAGGTGGCAAACCGGCAAATGCCACGGGCCCCCAGCTGGAAGGGGCCCCTGATCAGCCTCCATAGACAAGTGGTAGCGATTATTTTTTACAATAATCGCTTGACGTATTTTTTTATTGGATTGACATAGTTGAACGAAAACGAATTTGCCACGTGCCTCGAACTGTACAATTTCGCCATTGCCGAGTACAATATCACAGCAGGCTCTTATTGGTTCTAAAGCCGAAAATGCAAAAGAATTTTGATGTGGCAACAAAATCAACAAAAGTCTTCCATCAAAATATAAACAGCGCTCCTTTTAAAAATGCAACGTACAACGTTAAACGACAGTTCTTCATTAGGACGAGTTGAACAATGTGTGTCAGAGATGATAGTTAATTGAGATCTTCCGGTTTCTTAGTACTCTGTAGGCACTGTCGTTTACTGAGCAGCTCTATTTGCTATCGGAAAGGACCGTATCCATACATTGTGGGAACATTAATCAACGATATAATCTCAGTATAAATTAAAAGACGTTATACTGTCATGTTTATTGTCTCTAGCGAGTCGCGGTACAAATCGAGAACATTACAGATAAGAATATAGTGGAACTAAACGAAGATAGGCCTTTATTGCCTACTTAGAATAGAGAGTGGTTATCTACTATCTAGCGAGACGTTTTCACAGTAACATTTGTTGGAAAGCACCTTAATTTAGTTAGTGTGCGCTATCACGAATAACAAGTAAATCCTTTCTGACAACGCTTTGGCAAAATTTCAATACGTTTAGAATATAATTTCATATAAGAAGCCCGTCGCATCGGACCTAGCCGGGGCAATCGGGCAGTAAAGATAGATTGAAATAGAAAGTACCCCTTATTTTGTAAGAGTTTGGAGCGAAAACTTTTGGCTCCATGCCTAAAGCGTCCTCGTACGTCTGAAATATTTTTTCTATATTTTTTCTTTTTCAATGTGTACATAACATTGTGTGTACATAGCGTAGCCTGTGTTATAAGATAAATGTTTACTTACAATTTTCAATAAGTGGATTCTCTTATTGTTGCATAACAAATATATAACCACTAGCAGTTGCCCGCGCCTACGTCCACGTGAAACTTTTTTGATTACTTTTCGGATTACTCCTATTGTTCGTTAAGTGATATTATATAGCCTATAGTCTTCCTCAATAAATGGACTAACCAACACAAAAAAAATATATTAATTCCGACTAGTAGTTCCTGAGATTAGGGCGTTCAAAAAACAAACAAACTCTTTATATTATTAGTTATTTAATTTCCGTTTTTTTATATCTACATAAACATAAAACATAATACATATTATAATATAACAGTAAAATTGTAGTGTCTTAACATTTTATATGTTAACAAAATAATCAATGTAGGGATGCTAAGGAACAGTAATAGACCACATATCGACAAGTTGTCTGTCTTTTTATCTGTTTATCTGTTTGTACGGGCTAATCTCTGGACGGATTAGAATAAATCTTTTTTTATTTAATAGCTATTAAGTTTAGGCAACATATAGGATACTTTTTATACCGGGAAAATGTACGGTTCCCGCGTGATATATACATTTTTGCGCAACGAAGTTGCGGACACCAACAGCGAGTTACGAATAAGCGACTAGTTTCTCTAAGTAGATGCATAGGCAAAACATAGTCGGCGATTGTTCACGAGGACGTGGACAGTCACAATGCACGGGACATGGGAAACAGTTTCAAAACACGGCGTAAACGAAACGCGTGAACACACGTCTCGCAATAATATAACTATTGTTGATAGAGACAAAAACCACTACAATACCACTCAGGATGTGAGAAAGAAAATCAAATTCAGATAAATGCGGTGACTGAAGTAGCAATTATTATTGTTTAACCAGATTGTTGTTACATAGAAAATTTGCCGCTCTAATCACTTGCAATATTGCTAACAGCAATTCATTTTGTAATTTTTCTTGTAAACTAACTATTAATTTTGCAAAACAGTGATTTCACAATCAATTTAAATTAATTTTCAAAACTATTCGATTAAAAAAAAATGTGCTGAAACGAATTGTAGAGCAATTCCTTTGCAATATTGCTATTACGACCATTTTAGGTCCCCTGTTCAAAATTTATAACATCATGATATTCCATACCTATTTGTATCGTTTAAAGTCTAGACTTTATACAAGCCAGACACTCATTTACCTAACCATCTTACGATTACCTAATTAATATACAACTTTAAAGTGTTATTGCCATACAAATACCTACTGTTGATACACTTAAACATAGATAACATTTTATATAACATATAATCCATAATGCGTACACGGCGAATCGTCGTGACTCGTATAATATGGATGTTACATAGATTCCACAAACACGAGTACAATTAGCGAGCCTCCACAATGGTTAACCTTGAACTTCATCAGTCACCACCAAGGCCGATAAGCTCATCACGGGCTTTGACCGGGAACCAGAGTTGTGCAATAATGACTCATGTTTATGACATATTATTCAAAACGAAGCTATAACAGCGACCCTAATTTTCCTAGAATTATTGTCTACCTCTAAGGCAAGAGTTGGCAAATGCCAAAATAATATTTAAATATATACAAAAGAAATAAAAAAACTTAGGAACTATTTCAACAAATTCCTCGGACTCGAAAGATATATAAAAAAAAAACATATAGAAAACGAAACCTAAGCAGCATCTATAGGATTTACAAAATAAGAACAGGAAAGCACTAGCTTTAAAGTTTAAAGTGTCTCTATTGCATTCTATGCACACGTAACACACCTCTAAGCTGCGCACTCAAAGCCCGTGAAACTCATATACTTGACACTCGGGGCTGTCGAAGCTGGGACTCACAAAGGTACGACGGATGTCTTTATGAAACTCGCAGCCTGCCGGAGCAATTACGTGCAGTTCCTATTATGCGAACTCCAGGGACCATTATATGAGATTTCTGCGTTTGAAAGAGACCGCTCTGAACGGTCTGCGGTAAAGACGCGCATAATATCATAAGACATGTCTCCGTATGCATCGTCACTAGACGTCCATCTTATGACTTCCATAGAGCGTCGTCCCCGTTCAATTAGTGAATGCGAGAAAACAGCTACAAGAATATTATGTTATGGAAATACAGAAAACATAAAGTTCATGTATTTGTCTCTCACGACCGCAATATTTCACGTCTTTCGCTTTAAATACAACACTTTGTTTGGGACTTTCTCCGACATGCAACACGTTCACAACAGCATTGTGCAATTTTCACCGAATAAATTGTCTAAATTTGTACAGCGCTGATATTCGGACGAGTTTGAACATTGTTGCACTGTGTCGAGATGGGTGAACATAAAATTTACTGCAAACAATTCTTCGAGCAATTGCGTCAGATGCCTGATTTACTGCTAATAAGTTTATATGAAATATTGTGAATAATGCTGGTACTAAATTGTACAATATAAGAGTAAAATCCGATGCACCACACGACGAAGATGACGCAGCAAGTGAGACAGGGCTCGTTATATTTGGAACGCACCAGGAACGCACGTGAGCGACTGTTGCGACAGCGCACGCTCAGAAATAGCCCGCTCAAATAAAACAGCAACGCAGCGGATTATCTCGTCTGAACTCTGAAATGCAGTTGGGTTTGGAACAAGGAAAACAAACAATCTATGACATCATTCGGAGTCATCCCATATGATGGAAATGGAAGGAAAAGGCCTGCCTACAAGCGTTTAAGCTATTCGATTCAAAGGTTTGTCATTTGTCATGTTATTCGTTTGTTCTTCTGTTAGTTTTCCATGATTTGGAGATTAAAGAGCCCGGGGAGGAACGATAAATGTCTGTGGATGGAGAAGCATCGCAGCAATGATTCTTCTGAGATATAATATAAATATACAACCTATTTATCTAAGATATGCCTCCGCTTTTAACGGGTTTGCTAGTTTCTAGACGCATGCCGACACTTAGCAGGAAATAATCTAAAAGTTAATTTATTTTTACATTAGCCACGTCTTATTAACGCTTCTACCACTACATAAAATACAGTTACTGGCAAACAGTTACAAGTACATGCGGACATAAATTGCGCTAAGCGAGGAAGTAATTTTCTTCAAGTTACTTTAACATTCTGAAAGTAAAATTCTATCCGAATACTGTCAAAATATACAGCAATTCTCGACATTTCTAACATAAAATTGTATTTGAAGATTCAAGAGTCATGTTGTGTCCAGCAATCAGTGTTCTTCGGGCACTCAGACCGGTTCTTGTCACCTGCCGCTTTCAAGTTTTAACAAGCAATGTTTTCCTTGGCTTCAGAAAATTGGATAGCCTGACTGGCACTAAAAATATCTTCAGCTGAGTATATTTGTTTATAATAAATTGCGTAATATTTCCACCAACAGGAACTAGTAAGGTGTTTTAAAAAAAACCCATAGAGAATTCATTTGATTTTGGAAAAATAAATAATATTTACTCGCCCAATATATCAATTTGGCAGTTTGTCTCTACAAGTAACTGGCAATTTTGCAGTCCAGCAGGAATGCTAAGAGGTCTTTTTTTCAAATTACAAAGAAACTCCTGAACCCTGTAAAAAGCAACATTGGAATTCTTAAAATTATATTTATATTGTTGTTTAGTTACTTAATAATGGAAAAATAGCCCTCGGCGGTAAAATATATTGTACAGTTATACGACGACGTTATTACTCCCATGGCTATCTAGTCCACCCACATGGATTTAGTACCTGCCACGCCACAATGCCGTCGCAGCAGTGCGTGCTTGGAAGGCTGAAGCACGGATATACACGTAACCACTATAACGAGAACGGCCGCAAGATACCAGGCTACTGTCGAGAGAGATCGCAACAGAATGGAAGTGGGCAACCTCGATGCAACCGGTTCCCAATCCGGCCTAACAAGGCTAAGATAACACTCAACATTTGTATTTCGAGATGAACGAATCCCACGTACGACCAAGTCTCCAGCATTATTAACAGTTTAAAAAATACCAGAAGAAAATGTGGTCCCTATTGTGCACCCAACTCAAACAAGATCTAGGCAATTCCAGACTGAAGGACGTCTCCTGTTACCCAGTGATTGCTCATAGCAATAAACAATAGCAAAAGTGATTGGTTTCTCATAGACCAGAAAAAACTCACGTAAACATGGTGTTGCATAACCTGAAGCCCACTTACGGTGGTTCCGCGAAAAACGCCATGTGCAAACGACGTGCGCAAGCAATATAAACAATTAACGTTAATCCCGTCTGAAGTGGAAGCGCGCGAATCTACATAATGCGTCCGTGGACACCGATGAATATTTATCGTCTACGACCCCCTGGTGTTTACTCGTTTATTGTCTATAACGCTGCCAGACTCTCTGATCTCATTATTGCCGCTAATGAACACAAGACGGCGGAAATTCTTGATCCTATACATTACTAAAATTCAGAATTTTTAAGGGGCGGATGAAGAAGCATGGGTATTTTATATTATTCGTATTTATCTGGGTAAAGTTGACAAATTCTTTGAACTAAAGACAATAAAATGAGGATGAAAAAGACTTCGAAAATTGTTAATACGTGAATGAGTGAAAAGTAGACAAAATTGTTTGCGATATTCTCCGCACGTAAGGTGTAGTACCAGCTAATCTATTTTCAGTTTAAAATTATCCAAAGCGGCCTCCAGTTGAGATTATATCTATTTTGGTATAACACATCGCGTGTTAGATTTTACGGCACAAAATAGATTGGGACGAAATTTCTTCATCTTGTGCAATGAATAATTGATATAGATAATAAATGATATACTCATAATTTGTCAACAAATTATGAGTATATCTGAAGGACTAATAATAATCTAGTTGAATTGTTTAATTGAATTTATGCATTTTGTAAAGAAGCGACTTTGCTTTCGTACTGAAAATAATTCAATCCGATTACACTTTGTGTATAAACTAAACAATGATTCGGAATCAAGAATTACTTTCGTGTTACAAATTCTCTTTTTGCATCGCAACATAGTTTACAATAGAAAGTTGAATCGAAAAACATGTACTTCGCGAGCGGCGATATTTTTGTTTATCCAGACGAAGCCTTTTCGGAGAAAGTTAGTAACATCATACGCACAGTGCATAACAAGAAGGGTTGTTATTGCGGAGTACATGTACGGGTGGCACGCAATAGAATATTTTCCAGATGTGGAGTCGGGAGGTCTGTCCGGGAGGTTGTGGTGGTCGGGGCCCGGGGAGGAACGAAAATCAATTTGGGGCCTGTGCGTGGAGCCGAGCCGGGGAGTCACGGCCAAGGTCGGTCGCGCCCGCCCCGCTCCCTCCTCCCCGCAGCACCGCGCGCTCCCCGCCCGCCCCCGCCGGCTGCGTCAATAGCGGCTCTACGCCCGCCACCGCCCTCAGGGTTATCACATGTCAATTGTTCATAAACATTATTAATGCCGGCTCAAATGTGGCAATAACATGCTTATAATCTGTCTGATTGTGTACGAAAAAACAAACTGTAACGTAGCATTAAAAATACGATAAAATGAATAAGTATTATAATATAGGTACCTAGCTAGAGAATACCAACAATTTAAATGGCTTGATGTAAAAAATAATTATAGGAATTTCAGCTGGGGAAGCACCAGAAAAAACAATTACATGTACCTATTAAGAAGACAAAAATTGCCCAAAAGAATAATTGAAACAACCTACATAGGACTAGAAGGTCGTCACAGATTCAAACATATGAAACAATAAATTGAACTGAATAGTAACTTAATGTAATACTTATGAATCATCATCAAATAAACAAAATAAAATTGACGACCCTACGCCTACAGCGAGACTCATTCAGTGCGCACATTGCAGATATAGCGTGGTCCTGGCGGATTGTGAACGAGCCTTATTCCCTGCACACAGAGACTAAAACGCCGCAAACACCAACTCCTACACACTTCTAAAACTTTCAAACACCTTTACATTTACCGTACGTGTGTTTTTAGAGCGCATTTTTCTCAAAGAACATTGTTTTGCCGCAAACAATGGAATTAAAAATACATTTCTTCTTTATTACGTCTGCGGGCGAATAGCATTATTAAAGGAGTTAAGCAAAGGTCACCACTATCATCAGCTACATGGATTTCTCTTATGTACCATGGGGGAAATTAAAAGAGAACATGTTTACGGACTTACGCCATTTAGACGAAATATGTCCATTCCATGTGAGTAGAGTTCTTCGGCTGGGTTTGACATAATGCGACCAATTTACATAGATTGCCATTTTGGCTCTGTTTCTGTTTCAGATTGTACATGTGATTTGCAAAGGAGCTGCCGCAGCAAAGGTCGCAAACAGGAAGAATCCGATTCGAGGAAATAACAACACAATAAAATCAATTTCACGCACATTTGACTGAATAAAATAAGCTCCACCTTGTTTACTAAACTTCGTTTTTTTTGGAGACGCTCTACATCTTCTTTTGTCTCTGTACGCAACTTTGGTAAAGTTGCGTACATAGACAAAAGAACTTTCTTACCTCCAGCAACATCATATTGAAAACATGTCCCTTCTCGCTACTTTATCATTTTCTTTCCTCCGGGATCATCATATTAAAAAAACACGTTCCCTATCTTACTAACCATCACGTGGCTGATCGTTTTTGGAAACATTATGATGATAAGCGATAACTCTGTTTACTTGGATGGTAGGAGGTTTGTTTATTAGATTTTAAACTCTATGTAGACGCTAATAGAGTTGTTTACGGACCGGCGGCGCGGTCCCAAAGGTCACCTGTACATGAATAGAGCAGGTATTGATATAACTTTATATATAGATCGCTGTTTACCTCGCCCGTCTAGTTTCTACGTTTTAGTATATTTCACAATAACAGTATCGAGTTTCAAACGCCAGCAAACATCGATATTCTTACTACCAATTTTATCGTCATCATTGCCGTTGATTGGTCTTCGAATCGACACTCTACCGTACTCACTGTTAATTACGATTAGCAAAAAAATGCTGGATTGATTCGTCACATGACAGGCAAAATCTATGGTACTGTCATACGACGTAACGTACCCGTAATAATATTTGTGATCAATGAACATTACTGCCTCATCCATATACGTTCAAATGTTTGAACGTTGTTTGGCATTAGCTTTTGATTCAGGAGTGATAGAATGTTAAAGATTGAAATACGGCTACATTTTTAAACTTCTTACAGAATTATAGCAAAATATTGAAAAAACATGAATTTAATTTTGTAGTTATTGGAATATTATACAAAGCACACCCATCATCAATAAGTGACTGCAAACCTCGAAAAGTATATTAGGTATATAAGGAGTATTTAATTGCGCATAAATCAACAATAGCACAATACTAAATAAGCTCACAATTCGGCAAGCCTCCAGTGATCGGTACATCAGCGGCGCGAATCATTGAGAAAGAATCGACGAGGCCTCGGTTTCACCTTTGCCTCAATACCAGCTCCAAGCAATGTCACTCAATAAATTGTACGATTTTAGTGTATTTACTAGCACGCCGTATCGTCTTACGTCGCATAGAGGTCACCAATTAAATATTAGGTTTCGATGCATATTACTATGCGGGACACAAAAACAAATGTGACAATGGACATGAAGCAGACATTTGAGCTAAAAGGTGACCTGATCATTGAGGAGAACGAGTATTATATCAGGATCGAAACACGAAAGTCTCATCACCAAAATATCGGCTAGATGACAGGAAACAGTTTGATATAGCCACTATTGAAACAAGGATCTCGAACACATTTCAAGTTAGGCCTTGATTTATTCAAGTATGATTACTGTCCGAGTGACTGTAGATTGACTTTTAAAAAAGTAGCAAGATACTAACAAGGTGTCCTCAATCTACATCGCAAACCGTATAAATCACTGGTCGTTTTCCTTAATATTGAATATTCCTCGGACACCCTCACCTTGGTTGTTGGCCGGGCCTAGAATTACAATTCTTTTATGAAATTTCTCTGGGGACTGAAATTGGATTCCGCTCGAGCGGCGACAAATCAACGTTGCGTTTTAAATTTTAAATTGATCGCGGGCGTGGACTTTGGATAAATACATCAAGCTCCTGCGACGGACAAATTGTTGTAGAACACTTTGAATATGGAATTTCTTGGCTGTGTTTTAGCAGGAATCAAGAAATAAAATTTATCTTTCAGTGTCTAGGTAGACATGAATTTTAATATGGATGATGGTCTTCAAAATGTAAGAATTAAGGCCATTAGAAAGGAACGGCACGAACCCCACCATACTATTTCCTTCTTAAAGATTTCTGTTTATTAAGGTTTCATTTCCCGATCGGGCAAAAAAAACTGCCTCACTATCTTCTGCCATCTTAAAAGATTACGTTTAATATAGGTGTGTGTTATCAATCAAAGCAAAACAGTGTTATCTGCAAAACATTAATTTTCTAAACTAGTTTTACTACAGAACTAGCACGTCGCATCGATTAAGGTGATCCTCTACGGAGCCGCTATAAGAGATATAGTAAGTATTGTGCGGAATAGAGGATAATGGGCGCATTATTCGCTAATCACAGTGGGTTTTGCGATAATCACCGTGTTTATGCCGACCATACCGGGCCGTTAGCTGGGTCAACAAGAGCTAATGCAGTGAGGATAACCGAGAATTGATATTGTGGAAGTTTAGAAAACTGCTATACAGCGGGAGTTTGGAACCCATTATACTATGGCATAATACTTGTTACTTTTAAGTTGCTAATATCTTGTGTCAGTGGTTAATATTATGAAGATAGCCGCAACCGATATTCCGAATAAGCTACGCGGCACTTACTTGAAGACGGGAAAACCTTTAACTGTCTTTTAATTGAGTTGTTTTCAAATCTAAAAATCCTTTAAAGGACCGCTGTATCTAACGACGTTAGTTGAAAAAGTCGACGTGGTTGTATAAAAGTACAATATAAAACTGAAGACGATTACAACAGTAAATGGGAGTTCGTCTCCTCCGTCACATTAACGAGTCGTAAAAGGCAAATAGGCTTCAAAGAGCAAAGGGCTTAGTCAGCACTAACATAATGGGAGCGATAAAGGCCATTTTATTATTCATGAAACTCAAGTTATATATCACGCTCAAAGCTGTTAATTAGCATCAATAATAACCCGCGGTGCCGGCCTTATTAAAGCGATTGTTTACGTTGCCCCGTATAATTTCACAATTTATTCTGTAAACAGGAGCCGTATATTATATTTGCAGTTGATGTATTAAAATTCGTGCGACATTAATATTTTCTGTAAACAAAAATACAGCACACTAGTCCCATATGAGTTGAATTTTAATGACCTCTCAGACCTTTCGACAGCCTTTCAACGAGCCTCAATGTTCATCAGTCATCAATCATCCACTTTTAAGTCCATTTTAGTATCGACGGTCGCCTCCCGCAACATACGCAGAATGGTATCGATCAAGCCCGCACATAGCATCCATCACAATCTTCCCCGAGCACGAGCCTCCATTGAGCTCGCTCCCGGGCTCCCGATTCTATTTTAGGGAGCAGGGAGAAGGGGGTCGTGACGTCACGCCCGCTCCCCCAAGAACCCACCTCTCGCTCTCACTGAAAGGGGGGAAACATGTGTTTACAGCTAACTCCGTCAACTGAATTGGAAGAATTAGTTTTCGATTGGCTCCGAGGAGCGTAATTTATTAAAATTAAATTTAGATCCGAGGAATGAGAATTCTATCCTTATTTTCCGATATCTCTTATTCATTAAGACCCTTATTTATTCCATTAGTTTCTGCCGACTCGAGAGTCTAAAACTGAACTAAAACGGATCGTACTCGGTGTCAGAATGTTGTAGATGAAGGCGTTTTCGTCATTTAGAAAAAATAAGGAAACGCCTCGCCAACATATATATATATCTATAGAATCGCTGGATTATGCGGTAAGCGAGTTCAGTACATCCAGTTGGACTAGTACGGTAGTAGACTAATGAACCGGTCGAGGAGATTGTCGAAATTAATATTCAAACGTCTAATTAGCCAATTATCGCGGCGCTCTGAACCGGCAAAAGCATTCGATTAGTTACGGCAACGGCGTCACGACAGTCGCGCTACTACCGGTAGCCAGCAGACAGCCGTATACGCAGTGGGCCGTTAAACCAACAACTGCCTGGTGGTAAGGGTAACTACAACGATCAATGAGTAAATACCAGTGTATATTGACGGCATTACTTTAGCCTTGTTAATTTGATGCCTAAAACCAAGTCTTAGGCTCCCCCCTCACAAGTGAAACACCGTTTTTGCTGCTTTTCTGCCCCAGCGTTTATCAGCCAGACCATTCCATTCGTGTCGACTGTCGATGGAAGACTCTCACGAGGAAGTTTTAATTAACTTCTGCGTGAGCGGGACGAGGAAGTCGTGTTGTTTACTGACCTCAATACCGACACTAATTCTCCACCGCGACACGGACGACTTACCTGGAAAAGAAATAATAAATTAGTCTATTAACTAATTAGACTATTATTGAACCTCAATACATTATAGGAAAATAATAATTATTATCTGAGCCGTCACTACCATCAGCTGCAAGAAATAATATCAAAGTAGAGTTTTGTTGGACGATATTTTTATTATTGGTATAAAGTTTTAAACCAATGGAAATGTTATGACTCCATCTTTTTGACTAATAGACTATTATTGAATAAAATATAATAAAAATTTATTTCAGGAAGTATCATTGGGTGAAATACTTGGAAATACGAGGAAAATACTGCATGGTAATTGTAGCATGGAGTATTATCTACTTCATAAATACTAATAATGTTTAAAATTATAGATTATTGCAGCTCTAATGTAAGACCATAAAAATTAATAGTTGTAGAGGACTTACATTCTAATTTATTTTATTTCAAAACTTTACTTACACTCTAAAGTAAAACACAATCATTACCACCATAATGAACTTAATAAATAATTATATTATTTACAATGTACATGTACGCTGTTCGCGGCATAGCTGGTAACACATAATACACATTGGCAAGAGATATGTCGTAAACGCTTTATTTGAAACGTAAATAACTTGTTATTCTCATACGGCGAAACGTTTATTTGTAAAATAGTGACGCAAGCGTCTTTAAAGATTATTGGATCAAGTGTTTCAGAAATTTTGTAACTCGTCCATAACTGTCATATTGTTAAGTAACGTACTAATAAATAGTATATAGTCAACACAGCTTTTGAAAATCGGTCGAGCTGACTGGCAGACACACTTGAGTATTTAAACTGTAGAAAAAAGGAAAACGTCCGAAGTTTTTACGACCTCAGTAAATAAAACAACTACAGTAGACCATCTCAGAAAATATGATCAAATTCATGCGTAATACAACAAAAATCGTTACTAACATAAGATAAAATGATTACTTAATATATGCATTAGTTGGGTATCTGACAATGGAGAAATTAGGTGTTATAAATGGTGTTAAATTTAAAATTTTTACTAATACGGCAATTTATACAAAAACTTCACCATCAGCAGCGTTGATGAAAAGATGATTGGTTTTGTATTGCGCCCGTCTTTATGAGAAGAAGACGGTCCCCACACGATCCCCGGACTACTGCCGCACCATGTGCACTGTATAGTTGCTAACACCATAGAGGAATTAAACCTCTCCACACTAAGCGGATTTGGTACGTAGTGAAGTGAGTGTGCAGATGACATGATGATGAAGTTTGCTGAAAAAGACCGTATATATGGTTTTTTTTATTAATTTGGTATTCATTATAAATTTTATATTTAGAATACTCGCCAGCAAGCGGGGTGACATTCCATTGCTTTGGAATTCGATGTCTGCTTACAGATGTACTCGCGACGATCTGATTGTTTGCTCGGTCTACTCTGCTCAGTGCGAGCATCAACACAAAATTCTCGACACTTATCGTGTATTTTGTGCTCGAAAGTTGTACTGTCAAACTTTCGAGCACAAAATACACGATAACTTGATGTTCTAACTTGCATCTTGGTATCACGCTATCTGCGCCGTCAATAGTCTCTGGCGTCGGCATAGACAAGGACTAGTCGGGGAGCAATGCACTCCTCAATGCAGCCGAGACGGCCTCCACGCCGTGCGTCATCGCGCTCATTCACTGCACGACCCAGCCGTAGCACATTATGGCTTCGGACCAATTATAGCCTCCTCACTAGACAATCCAAAACACTCCAATAAAAACCGGCCGAACGCGAGCGAGCAGAGATAGAAAGAAAAAAATTTAAAAAACTTGTTTTGAAAGTTGAACAGTTATTATAACAGTCGACCACGTCATGTTAGCGATTGCGCGATTTAGACGACAAAAATACACATTTCTTGTATTAGGAGTCCCTTAAGTATTTAAATTTATTTTTAAGTGGCATTCTGTTATAGCGGCACTAAAAATACATAATCTGTGAAAATTTAAAATTCTAGCTAATGCCGTTCTTTATTCTTGAGATAGAGTTTGGAGACAGACGGACAGATAACAAAGTCTTAGTAACAGGGATTTTTTTTTATCCTGCGGGTACGGAACTCTAAAAAAGCTGATCAGGACAATTGTGAATATCCACATGAATTAAGTGCACACAGCACACTTAATGCGCTCTCGATAGAGCAGAGAGATAAAATCGAACGTGAAAATGCAAACCGTTCCAATGTTTGATCGTCACACATTGTACATTGTAAGCGCTTTATCGATCATAATGAACAATGAACAAAAGATACATGGAAACTCCGCGTTCGAAATTCAAACAGATAAACTTTCCAACTACCCGCCGTCCCACGCGGTTACTTTCACCAGCCAGAGCTGGTAAGTGGTGGTGGTGCTCTGTGGTGAGTCGCATACGAATTACTTCGACCCACGCATTAGTTCAAGACGAGCACGACGACTATAAACTGTTTCTAAATGCCTCGTGTATCACTAATGCCCGGGATAAATAAGGCCAGTTTTTCAAGCCATGACAACTAGATAGTTGTTGATCTTTTTTTTTAAACTGTGTTGGCTTGCTGACACTGGCTTGTCAACAAATTTACTAAGATCACTAGCATAGAAATGAAGCAATATAAACTAAACAAAGCTCACTGACATCAGCTCGTTGTCCTGATTGATCTGAAAAACTGGCCTCGTTTATCCTGGGAATTGAAGGATCTAACGACACTCTAGGAAAACTGAAAATAACATCACGACAACATTCAGTCCTAGTTGTTGTATAATTGCTAAGGGTACGATCGCAATCCATAATTCCGTTTGATCCGGTATCAATAACTTGTACCAGATCCGGCACAAATAAACCGGATCTGGTGTAGGCAGTGACAGAATAATCGGCTGATTAAACTCAACTGGAAATCCGCTAAAAATAAGGCCGGATTAAAAATGACAACGCAAATTGGAATGCAACTTTTTTAATGACGACAGTTTAGAGGCAGGCTTTCCGGATGTTCGGTTTAGGGATAACGGAATCTGGCATTTTAATCCTCTTCATTAGACTGTAGGTAGAGCAGTACATTTAATTAAGAGACTTAGGGCCTGTTTCACCGTTTTCAGATAAAGTTTCAGCTACGCTATCCACTTACTTTTTTTAAATGTGGATAGCAATAATAATGTAAAGAAAGTAATGCCACGGCAATAACAATAATCCTTTTCCAAATAGACACAAAAAAAAATTCTGATATGGACATACTTCGAGTCCCGGGGATTGGGGAAGGACAACAGCATATCGGAAAACTGCACAGTTCTATATAAACAAATTTTTGCGCATTAGTATTAAATACATTAAAATTATAAATTTTCAAAGAAAAACTAAAAGTTAATTATCACTTGTGGGAACTCGCGGTTTTTGTGGTATAATAAAACTGAAATTACAACGATGATAATATTACGTGAAATGAGCTACTTCGTTGTTTTCAGTTGATAAGTAAATTAAAAAAGTAAAAAAACCAGAAACATAAAAAAATATCACTATTTGCAGTTTTCGACTGGAATGCAGTTAGTGTGATATTAAAATTTGCTTACCTATCTGCATAATTGACGACATGAGTGAAAGAAGCAGGTAACTAACATTTTAAAAACTCACAGATTTTTGCATTAATGAACGCTTTTGGATCCGAAAAATTAATCGAAATTAAAATAATGTAGGTTTGATGTAGAGCTAGATACACTAGCTAGATAATTAAATAGGTAAGTTACAAGATTTATAAAAATTTTATTGAAAAAAAAAAATAGTATGTACTTGAAGGTTGCAAAAATGTTAATTATGCGCTTTTTCCAATTATGTCCTTGTGAATACTGCTACATACTTCTGTCGTTATACAGGGTGTAACGAAAATACGTTAGTAGCCGTTATTCGGTCTAGAGTTAGTCAATTCAAGCTGTATTATGGTGTTTGTTATCTTACTAAATGCCAGCCAGTTCGAACCGACGCAATCCGATTGTCTACCGAGAAGTATTAAAAGTATCTCATGATCATATTCATAAGATCTCAAGGCGCTGTATCAGAACTATACTGTGTAAAGTTTCAGAACACAGAATCGGGGTACCTACTATTGTCCCCGTGTTTATTGAAGTGTTTTCGTGTCGCGCTAATGAAGCAATCAGGCCACCTTCAGAATCAATGTCAACTCCGGCTGCTTTTATCGAGTCACGTTGGCGGGCTCACGTGGCGGGCCAACGAG
>JAOTAV010019900.1:0-23477 GCA_026546445.1 Cyclargus thomasi
TGGTACCTGTAACACAAGTCCCTCCGGTACTTAGCACGGGGCCAGACTGACGTGGTGTAAAGCGTCCATAGATATTAGATATTAGATATTAGATTTTTCATATGATATTTAGGGGGCAGACGAGCAGACGGGTTACCTGACGGAAAGCAACTGCTGTTGCCCATGGACACTAGGGAAGTTGGGCCATGGGTTTTTTATGGTGAAAAGGGAAAGGGATAAGGACAGGGAATATTTAAGATGTAGGGAGTTATGCCTCCGGTAAACCCTCTCACTCGACAAAACAATGCACAAGCGCTGTTTCACGCCGGTTTTCTGAGATAATTTTACTCTTTAAGTTTGAGAGAGAAAGAGAGATATTGATAAAGAGCTACATCGTATCGTATATAATAGCTATTTTGGTACATATATATTATATGTATGATACATAAACACTAAACAGTATTGAAGCTATTTGATACACGTAATATTCCACTGTTTATAAACGCAAGATTACCATCTACATTGTAGTTTGTGCTGTATGTCACGCTCTACTATATTTTACTACTGGTTTATGGCTCATAAAACTCCTAATTCTATTACATAGTGCCCAATTAACTAATTCACGCCGAGTTTGTTTGTCAACAGATATCTAAAGAGGTTATACATATCGTTAGTAGTTATTACGAACTAGGTGGGTAAATATTGTTCACGGATAATGTAAATTTTCCGTATAATATTCCACTGTCATATACTGGGTCAGACTTTGCCTGATAGCACAGTAAGCTTTAAGGGTTGAAGCTTCGAAAATTTCAATTTCGTTCACGTTACAAAAAAAAATCCTAATATTTTTTGGTGAGTGTACGACTCCGACTAGCCAACAAAATTAAAATCACCAGTCTGGCCAATGGCCTAATCCGCGAACAGTTTTTACCAGACACTAGTCTGATGCGGTGACTTTCTACGGCCGTGGTGCTGGGACTGAGCGGTTTCACTTTCTTCAGGCGGAATGCGGTCGGACCTTCGACCTTATCACTCTTTTTAGTTTAACCCTTCATATAATCCACTATTAATTATCGCTACCGAATGAAGCCGTCAATTTTATGTTTCAATCGGTGGGAAATGTTACGAGTACTGAAATAGATCGAACCGAGAGAAAAATAGCTGCAGCGAGTGCGCAACAGCAGTAAGACATGCACCGGTGGTCGCACGCAGTAATAGCTCATAACGCAACCGTCTCTGGCGCGAGATGTGCGGCGCGCGGTGCGTAGGATCAGCGGTTAATTCGGATTCGACGCGCGGCCCGAATACCCCCGTCGAATTCCTGAGCGGCTATCCGCGCTAATATCTTATTTGTGTCATTAGCGCGAAATGCCAGCCTTTTGGCACCCGCGGCGGCCCTGCGTTCCCCTGCAGTCGATGCTCCGGAGCGGCCGGGCGGTGGGCCACACTAAATTCGGGAGCGTCGCATCACGCGTCACTTTCGGCGTCCGTCACACCGCTATAGATAGCCGATATCGGCGCCGGGCTAGCGCATTCTCGCGGCTATGACTAACGACCCCGGCATCAGGAAGCTTCCACGTCGGTTTAGGTTCTATAGCCGGCCTCGCACTTCCCATTTAAATACGTCGAGGGCCGAAAGCGGACAATAAGGCGAGTTTCAAAGTCAGTATGCGACTCACAGCGCCTATCGGCTCGCAGTTATCTCGAGTTTGCGGAATGAAACCTGATAGGTACGTATGTAGCGGTCCTAGCGAGGCCAGTGTGTTGAGAGCCAGTCTACACGTCTACATGGCGCGGGTAATCTCTTGTATAAAAATATACTTGACTTCGCCTGCAACAGTTGTGCATCGCTATTCGCTACACGTTAATCCCATAAAGTTAAGGTCATCCAGATGTACGTATTAAACACATACATTAATGAATTGACAACGAAGTTTGTATTCTGTAATCTCGTTTAAAAAATAATGAAAACAACCAGCTGCAAATCTCCAACCTGCAGTGCGCATTCAAAGAAATGGAAATTACTCATTCGTAATAAGTATGCAACGCAATGCATTATAATGAATGCTTTAATCGTCACGCACTGTAGAGAGCTCGTAATGGGCAGTCGTAACCGCGGGTCGTTAGGCCGACGATAATATGCACCTGAGATAAAACGCGGGTGGATTGAGCAACGTCGCGACACGATCGTGGGCGAACCGCCGCCGCACCGCCGCGCCGCGCCGAGCGGGCACAATCGCTCCCTGCGATTACCGAATCGAGCACAGGAATGCGGTCTTCTAATGCTGTTACAAAATAGAGTGTAACAGCGGGCCAATGTCAACATGGCTCCCGTGCTGACTCTCGATTGTCTCTATGGTAATGCGCCCTCGCCCGCATCGCGTATGCTCGCCGCGCTCGCGTGGGCGACTAGGTTTACCGACGGTCGACGCGGGCCCCGCCGGCCGCAGCGAAAGTCTAGCCGACCTTCGGCGCCTAGATATGGGCGGTAATAGATACCTCCACTCTCGAAAGACCCGATTGAGATTCGCCAGCCCGCGAGATTAACATAGGAACGTCGATGTTAATTCCGAACGCGTCTTTCGCTGCGACTTTGAAACCGATAGAATTCGAATTACATTATTCTACGTCGTAAACTCCAGAGTTCTTAAAGATGAAAATGAGATTGCGAATCGAATAAAGCGATAACTTTTACATAAACGCGATGCGCGCTCTATCTTCAGATACGATCTCGTTCGACGAGAGCGTTAGCAATATTTTTGAAGTGAAAATTCAAACTATGCTCCACGGAGATCGTATCTCTGCTCGTAACTATGGAGTGTGAGTTACTAATTTTAGACTGGGATCAGATATGTGATAGGAATCGGCGAAAACGAATCTCGGTAGAAAGTTATTGAAAAAGTCTGGACGCCGGCTGGGAAATTTTTAGTGCCACTGGCCGAGATAAGGGCTCCTCGCCGGCTGAAGGGCCCGGCGCTGACCCGGACGCCGTTGCCACATTCACATTAAAATAAGTGAATCATAATCATGAGGACACAAGTGATGCAACTCATTGGCGCCGTAGAGGTTTCGCCTTGTCCCTTTTCTGGAACTTTCTCGAAAATCTATTCATCACCAGCTGGTCTATCTACATGTTTATTTAATATTTTAATCTAAAGGGAATAAGCAAAAGAAAATATCTATCTGTTAAAGCTTCGGCAAACAAAATGTTTTGCAAACCACTTCCAATACAATTTCATTATTTCTAAAGGTATGGGATGATTCTGAGCATTCAATATGATCACAGTCATCCCATCCTGTGTCTCAGTTTCATTGTTGTTAAAACACTCGATCGGGTATGTTGTGTCGTCGTGTTTATATTTCCTTCCCTAACCTCGGTCTGAGTTCGATGACTCGTTCCTGCTTGTGATTGTATTTCCGTTGTTTCCCTTTGGCCAGAACCAGGGATTTTACGGAGCACGTGCATCCTGCGAGTGAGGAACTATTATTAACGTTCTTCCGAGCCCCTGCTGCTTCGGACTTAAAATTACCGCAACAGTCGGAAGACCCGACAGCTCGTATGGACACGAGTTCGAATTAACTCCAACGTCACCGGATGCAACGGAACTCCCATTGGTCGGGTATTTATAGTGGGGACCGTAACGTAAAATATAATTATAGGAGCCGTTTATCAGCCTGTCGGGTAACAAGTACGGAGGCGTTCGAGCTAATGTTCTCGGACGATTCAATTGCAAAGTGGTATGCGCACGAATTTTGCACTTATCCCTTTTGTAGAGTTGGATGTTTGTGATGCAGCTTGTAAGTCGGCGGGGGGATTAGGGCAATTTATGACGTTTCAAGAGGATCGTGTTATAGTTAGATCCTGCATTCCGATCCGACTGGCGGCTGTGGTCTGATGTAATAAAGCGGTTAACAAATGGGAGTGTGCATACATTGACAACTCTCTTACATTGCTTATTTCTGGTTTAATAAAGGGTCAGTTCCAAAGTTAACAAATAATTGAAGTAAAATTACAATACCGTTAAATGCAATGAAAGACGACGATTCTTTTCGTATCCTCGTTATATTCCATTCAATCTTATCTAGCAGCCTTCGAACAAGGTCGCTTCTACAACTATTATTAAAACATATCAATTTTCTTTTATCAGCTTACACATTAACCGGCTTGATAATTACTAGAACTTCCTTGAAACTAGATATAGTTTTATATCATTTTTATCTTTAATATTAAAAAATAAGATGACTAAACTTTAATTTCTATGTAAACGTTTGTTTCTACGTGTTATGCTTCTTTTCATGTTCGGAAGATCCCTCATGTTTAGTATTATATTACTAGTGACTACTAAAGTTTATAGAATCCGTCCAGTCGTTGAATTTTAGTGATTGAATTTATAATACGCAAAAACAGGTTTGAAATACGTTACAAGTGACTAATATTGTCCATACTGATGCCACTATAAATAGCGATGCTATAAACTACACATTTAAAATAACGACCAAAACACTACAACACTTGTATTAAAAACATGTGCTTATTGTATAATCATAATATTGATATTCCAGACGCGTAAAAAAGAATTTTTGTTGCCAGTAAGTAGTAGAAATAAGCCACTTTTTCTAGTTAGCTTGGTAAAATACCAAAAAATAAAATTGTGTCTATAAAATTTTTCTTACGCTAGATTGTGGATAGACTATCTGTATGCGGTGAACAACTTTATTTGACTGATGTTGTATAGAGAATCTATCAAAAAAGTTGTGGCTAGCCTAACAGAAACTTTACCAGTAAGCGGTGAAATAGGCCCTTACAATACGAGTCGTAACTATAGCCACAAATAAGTACTACTACAATTAATTTTTTTTTCATCACAGAATTCTCAAGTACAATTCTAGGATCGTCCGACGACGAGCGTTCCTTTCTCATGTCGTGTCGCGTGCATTATGCGGAGGTATGAATAGTTAATGGGCGTCCAGCAGTAACCTTTATTTTGGCCTCTCCGGCTATTGTTCCCAGCAGAATTTATCTAATGTTACCCCGCCAACGTGTCCGCGCCGTAATGTACCCATACAATCCTGCCAGATGGTGTACCTTTGGACCTTACCGCCAAAGCACTAGGATCGAAATAGCACCTCTCTACACGTATGGGAATAAACTAGCTTATAATAATGCTTCCTGGAATGTTCAATATAAGCGCGGATCAAGTAAACGCAGTATCTTTGTTGGCGAATCGTGTTCCTTGTATGCGTCTATGACAAGTATCATTAATATGGCTGGATTATGTGTTGGCTTCTTACCCAGCCCGACATTAAAATGGATTGTTCCTTAAGGTGTATTTCGATTTACCTTGGTAGTTCGGATATTGCATTAAGATTGCTATAGGAATTTTGTAGAAAAGATTAAATTTACTTTTCTTCAGAAACCACACCAAACAAGACAAGGTTTATTGTTTGCTTAGTTGACGTCATTTTATTAAAGTGCGCGGTCGGATCCTATCTTGACCTCACGTAAACCAATATAGTTATATGAATAAAGCGTATGACTAATTGGGAATATTTGGCCAACCTCTTCTGATGACTAACTCTTACGCACAGCTATGCCTTAATCGGTCGGAGTCCCCAGATCTAGCGTGGGGTTCGTTCACCTTGTAGACGAAACGGCCTCCTAGTTATCTGGTACGTAAAAAGAGCATTAGGATGTGGTGTTAGCTGACGGCCGCCTGTCGTCGCCGGTTTTTTGTCCCAGCGGCGACGTCCATCACCCTTTGATTAACGACTGCAATACGATAAGTTCGCCCTTTATTTTGAATAATTACATCCTCGTCTCGACATACTCGAGCGTCTAAAAACGTTGTGACAACGCCATCCGGCGCTCGGAGAAATGTTACTCTCACTGTAGTCAGTGAGAGTTCAGCGGGTATCATGCCTCGTATCGGGTTTGACCGGTCGACGCCGAAAACTAAAAACTGTGCAATAAAAACTTTACGGCCATATTCGTAACTTCATTTAGCAGGTTTCTTGATTGGATTGCTCATTCTGCTACTATGAAAAATTAAGGAGCGTTTATTGGTGATTAGTTCATTACCACGCTTGTGACGTCATCAATTAAAATGATGGGAATGTATTCGAATGACGAAATATAAAAGTATAACAGCAAGTTAAAATAACACATCGCAGTTGTAGTAGAGAAACTTATTTAATAGGCCATCGTACGGTAAGTTCCAAGGATCTGAAATCTCTTTCCTCCTGAAGCGTTGCGCAAGTAACGGGATGTCTGGTGGTAATTCGTATTCGCTATCGTCAGTCCAATTTCCTGGATAGCCGATTAGCGGAATATTCATTTGGCTAGCAATGTAGCGGTATGTAAATTATTACGCGACCGGAAATTACATTCGATACTACATGTGCCCTTATTACTGTGGCGAGCGCTAATCACGTTGACGCATCATTAAAATTGACCATTATTGAAGCTATAAATATTAGCTTAAATAGTACAACTAAGAAGTAAGATGTTACCCAAACTCTATCCGTAACATTAAACAACGTATAAAAAAGCATGTGTCGAACGTTTAAAAACCACACTATCAGTCAACGCGCCGAATGCGATCTTTCGAATGCCGCGATATCCGTCGCGTTTTTGGGCGAGAGTGACTTTCTATGCGCGCGCGCAGGCGAAGTGTGCCGCGTACGCAGCTGTATAGATCTGTACTAATGTGCACCGGAAACTATCAATTGAGATAGTGCGCCGGATCGCCGCGAACTGTGGCTCAGGGCTCCGCCGCCGGAGGAAGCTGTGCTTTAATGACCTTCATTGTTTTGTTTAACGACGCTCGCGCTGGTGGAGTTTTATTGCTGATTGATGGGATTGAGGAAACGGGGGTCGTAAATTGATTCGAGATTGAATACGACTCGTTCGGTCGTGTCTCATGAATTCGAACGCGTACGAGCATAATGATCGCCACTTATGAATGGATCACTTATAATTTTAGAGTGGTCGAAATTTTGTCTTTAAGAAAATTTCATACTTTTAACTGTTACTACTTTGACGCGTATAATTTTAATCTGATTGATTTCGTTTTAGTAATTTACCAATTATTTTAAAATCATCTAAACTTAATAATGGAAAGCTGAGAAGTTTGTTTGTTTGAACGCGCTAATCTCGGGAACTACTCGCCGGAATGGAAAAATTCATCGTGTGTTGGTGTTGGTTATTCAATTTATAGAGGAAGACTATAGGCTATATACCATCAGCCTACGACCAAAAGGGCTAGGCTCCTTTTGTTTGTAAAAAAGAGGAAAATTCAGAAAGTTCAAAGGCGGACGTAGTCGCTGACAATAGTAATATATAATATAGTAATCATCTAAGAATGAGCAAGCTGTGTTGGTAGTGTCGGTGAATAAGTCGCACAGAAACATCTGACATTGAGCGCGTTAGCCGCCAGCCGCGACCACAGTACATATTGTATTTCACAGCCCCGTGACATCTGCCGTCTCCCCTCACCTCACCGTTAGTTCCCAGCACGTGGGGAATTAACGGCAAAATCTTTACATGCCAATTCACTCTAATATATTTTCAGAGTACGTAATCGATTGTATTGTTGGTTCTCGGTGGAAATTCATGTTCAACATTAATAAAACTCACTTGTTACTTGCACTGTTTCCACTATATTTTTCAGAGTTTTGTGAAAATGGACCGTGCCAAAAGTAGAGGGGATTGACCTTTTAAAAAGTCTCATTTCAGTGCTCTAAGTTCTGTAACGACACTAGTTTCTGGATCGTGTCCTCGATACAAAAATGTGGTTTTATTTGTTCTTTATAATTATGTTACGACATTGGATGTCCTTTACAAACATCTTTGGTTAATTTCGTAATGTTGGTCGGTTTGGTTTTTAACATATTAATCGGTATTATGTCGTTCAACTGTTATAATATTGTAATTCGGAACATGGCGAATAACGGTCGTGGTTTTACTTTTCCGATTCGATAAACAAATACGCATACAATTGACACACTTTTTCTCCGTTTACAAAACACTTTTGTATCTTCTAAATGCCACGCTCGAAAACGGCGGGTCTCTTACTTATTGCTATCTGTTTATCTATTCCTTTTGTCACAATAATCATCTCGTTTGCTTAGACGATATTGCTTGACTTTAACGCGTAATATCGAAATTCGTCCGCTTTCTCGCGCGTTGTGGAGCGAGCGGTGAATTGCTGAAGTGTTATGAAAAGCGGGTCAGAATCCGAAGAAAGCGAATGGTGGGGTACCGCCGGCCCGGGGGGAGGGGGGGAGGGGAGAGGAGCAGTGGTAAACCTTCCGGTGGAGAGGTCACGGTCATTACGCGAACAAACTAAAATGGCCCCAAATAAGTAGCTCAATGCTACTGTGTTGCGTCGAAAGCGCGAATGTGGCGTCTCGCTGTGATGAAATGTGCTGTTCAATTTTGCTCATTTAAAATGTTGGTTTCAGTGTATATTATGGGGGCTTAAGAAGTGACTCTACTTAGAGTCTCTTCAAAGAATATTATCAATTAACTATACGAGTATGGTTTTCTTGCGTCGAACTATGTTTATCTGATGTGACTGAATCAGCTGAATGTGTATGATTTTTTGAATACACAAGTGTGTTGTGTACGCAATGCACATCGAATCAGGAATGCGCTAGCGAGACACGCGTTGTGTCGTGGTGACAGTCCTTTGCAGGTCTGCAGATATTTTTTGTTTGATGTCAGAAAAAACACTAATTGTCGGTAGTTTATGATCTATTGCTGTTTAAAACAAAGTGATGTCGCAGTTTATTTAATCTCTCCGGGTCCAGGTTTTATAATTGGCACGGCTAATGATTGAGTATGTAACGATGTGGCCAAATACGTGGGTCGCGCCCACTCACCCTGCCGTCTATAAATCATGCGTTGGCTACTTTTTTACTGATGATTTTAATACATCAATTTTTGTATTTCGTCGTTACCCATGTACCTATAGCAATAACATTCGGTGAGTGTAAGGAGAAATGGTATCAAAAGCTTCAGACTTAACAAAAAACATCGGCATGTCGAAAAGCGCTTCCTGCCCATGGCCTGGGTTATCAAACACTGTGTTTGCGAGGATCGAACACTAACTACACACTTATATTTTCAACTGCTTCAAGATGTAAAAATTATTAATATCTTTGAGAATTCATCGATCACAAAAATGATGACTTCATCTATGAAGTGTGTATGCATGAAAGGACATTCTTCAACTTTTGACACAAATTACTAAAGATACAAAGGCTACTACAATGAACGAAGATTAATCACAACGAGACAATCGCCGTTCAACGTCCTGCCCTATTAGCAGGTGATGGATTGGCCGACGACAAAGGCGAAAAAACCAAAAATTTATGCAGCGTTGACTCGTCGAAGTCTTTGTCTCGAAGACTGTCAACTCGAAGCGGAACTTTGAGCCTTTAATTATATGTGTAGCAGCGTACGACACCAGATATGGTCGTTATATTAAAATCAATAAGCTCAAAAGCCGTAAATGGACTACCATATTAGTCGGATGATTTGCATAATGTGACGCGCGTTATCGCGGTGTATCACTTGAATTTGTCTCTCGGCTTTTATTGCACGATTTATTGTGTTAAGTACATCACATTCTTGACTTTGTGTGCGTGTGACTTAGCTCTTGTAAGATAATATTGCACGAATTTACCAAGGCGACTGCGAATTCTGTGGTTGTTCTTTCTAGTCTTTTCTAGAGTATTTGTTATCCTTCCTATGCCTTTATCCACCTTCGTGGTCCAGTGGTACAGAGTTCGCCTTTTGATCCGGAGGTCGTGGGTTCGATTCGTGCGTTGAATACAATACATTATTTCTAAGTTTTATTAGGACAATGCAGGCTGATCACCTGAATCTGACAAGTAAATTGATCCGTGGGTTGGATGGGCATGTAAAAAGTCGATCCTGCGCCTGATCTCTGGCCAGTCGTGTCGGTCATCCGTCCCTGGGTTATGATAGTAAAGGCTGAGAGCGTGCTCCTGTGTACTGCGCACACACTTTGGCACTATAAAATTACTCCTGCGTAACAGGCCTGGTTTCTATGAAACCGGCCATCGTCACCGAAACCGGTGTGGGAGTTATTATAATTATGTTATTTTCATGATTTTTATGTTGTCTGTTATAAGCAAAACATTTATCTTTGTCGCAGTCAACTTGTTCATGCGTATTGAAGTTTTTATAAAGTACGTGTTATGAGTAAGACTTGATATCACAATCGTATTTGTCTGTACCGTGAATTATGGATTATGATTTATTAGTTTTATAGAATTGTCTGTTGTTGTTATTTATCATGTTTCATATTAGATATTTATAAAAACGCTTGATAGTCACAATTTTATTTGAAGGAAATTTATGTTTTGACTGATTGTTATTATTTTTAGTACTTACATAACGTATCTATGTATTGTTATTATAATCGATTTCTGTGTCTGTAGTAACATTTTTCTAATTAATTTTAATGCTGGCAATATTAAGCTAATGCAAAGTAGAATTTTCGTGAGTTTTATTTTCAGTTTCAACATAAGAGGCGCCGGTTATCACATCGTATATTATACGCAGACGCGTATTTTTGTACATTTTCAAGTCCAACATCAGATGGGGCACCTGTGTTATCGCGCACACATCGATCATCGTGATAATGTCGGGGAAGTGTGTTAGTGTGTTTGTACATGATAACAGAGATAATGATTAAATTGATTAGAGAAAGCGTTTGCGACATAACCCTAAAACTTAAAAGGTTGTAATTAAAATATCAAAATGATCGTCGTGAGAAACAAGAGCTTATAACCGTTCAAACGAACAATATTAAATTACGTGTTCTATTAAAAATAATATTTGGTGATTGACTTAATAATATTTGTAATTTTGTGCGTAGGCTGCAATGGGACTAGCACCTTTATCCTTGTAGGGGCAGAACATGTAATATTGCCCACTAAAGATAACGATAATGATAACGAGGATTAATGTTCTTGTCTAATCTAACGATGATTCGACATACGAATACATCAAGCGAACGTGACACGAAATAAATCGAGCGGCGTGTATTTGGATACCAACACTTCCGCATATAGTTTGGGCTAACTCGCTGACTCCAACCCGTGTGGGTGGCATTTGTGTACATAGACACGGTTTTTGTTCCTCCCCAAACACTTATATTTGGCTAAATCCGACCCCCGGAGTCGCACAGAAATAGAATGACCAAATACGGTAAATCGTTTGAAACGAAAGGCGTAAAATCGTCTCGTAAAATCGCTTCCCTATTTGGTGTTCGATTTAAAATCAAATAAATATCCGAGCTACATGTAATGACATTTACAATATACGGAAACATGGTTGTGTTAAGATAAAAATAATGTATTGAATTGTTTTATTATATTTATTCTTTGTTCATATCGCAGTCGTAAATTGTTTAAGTTATTGTAAAGACAATAAACGTTTTTTAAATAAAACATGTTTTTAATAATTTCTTTGTATCTTTACTTTTTAAGCCTTCGTTTATTCATTACCACTGGCTGAACTGACTAATGAAATGACTAGTTTCTGAAATCTTCTTCAGTTGGTAACGTACGTTTGACGTAAAACCAATACGAACCATCAATTAAATTAGAAAAATCTTACTTTGATTTTTGGGGTCACGCCGTCCGCTCTAATCTGTGAAGCCAATTACGTCCTCGCACAATGCAAACGCATGACCTACGTGCACAGATAAAAGAACAGCATCCTACTCGGAGTTCAATTCGACAATCAATGTCAATGTTTGTTTGAACAGTTAGCTGACACACTTTACCCGCGTCGGATACGCAGTAAAAACTAGCCGCTACAGTGCTCTCGACCCGGCGACCTTTATTCAAAACACAGGGGATAGTCAGCACCAGCCCGGCCCGACCTCCCTAGACTCTCCGTCTAGCTCAGCATCAATTACGTTCTAGGCTACTCCGGGGCTCGCGTGGAAATGGACACACAGCCTCGTAGGGTGTCCGTTAGACTCGCTCGGGGGTCATCGACAGGTGGCGATTTGCAATTGACGAGCTGGCTTCTCCTATTTTGGTTGTGCATTGTTGAAGAAAATAAACACGTCCCGTTGCGAACCTGTCCAGTCGACTACGGACCAGTCGCTGTAACGAGTTCTATTGACGACTATCGCACACGAGAATTTAATTCTGAGCCGATCTAAACAATTCCACCAACGGTACATAATAAATGTTCGATCGGGCGAACGTTTATTAACGCCACCCAATAAATCCATGCGAATTAATCATTTAAATTTCACGACGATCACCGCCGGGCACGAATAAACGGAAGAATATTTTCAACGAAATGGGATGACAACTTATGGTTCTTTGATGTGAAAATTGATTCTTAATAACATACTTGTCAGCGGACAGCGCTGGAACGCCCTAGCAATTTGCATACGAATCGAGTATATTCCTAGTCCTTTTTTTGCTTGCAAGGTATGAATGTTCCCCAACAATAAAATTGTTCACTTAGTCGCGTGGCGATGCAGCAACACGATCACAAAAGAGTCAAAAAGGATTCTTCTTAGACGAAACTATATTTGTATTATCTAGTCTAAAGTATGAGATTTTTCCATATTATTTTATTTATTTAGACGACATTGAAGTACTTTGTATTTATGTGAAATGTCCTGTTACATATCTCATTTTGTTGATTTATTTCAAATAAAAGCTACCATTCATAGTTGTTTTGTGGCATAATAGTTACTTCATTACGAAAAAATATGGCCCCATAGCTCTAAGTCAAGTATCTACCCCTCTACCTCGCAACTTACAACGCACGCTCTAATGAGCCATTGGATCATTAGTCACTACTCACTAAATCTAGGAGCAATTACTGACCACGTTTATTAGTCCGGTCTCCGGTTACAGTAATATATCTAATGTTAATTGTTGCTATAATTTAGCGGGCGATACTGACGCTGAGTTATTCCAGTATCGAATGTCTCACTCTGTAACCGAGCACGGCTTTCTTAGGGCGGCACGGCTCCGCGACATAGGCGATCAATCTAAGTAATTGACACATTCGCCGTGTTAACCGAATTCGGTGTGTTACCGTTAATTCGGGCAGAGCCGTGATGCACACGATTTATTTGCGACGTAACCGGGTCCCTTACGGTACACCATCAGCCGTCTCGCGTCGACGGCGCACCTGTAGCTCGCTAGATCTGTCGACCCTGTTCCGAAGCCATACACGGCGCTAGAGTTCGATTAGAGGTCTTCCGGGTTCTTTCCAGTATCGTTACTGTTATCGTCTAATTGATGACTAATGACGGCATTAAACGCCGGTTCATTAGTGGCGAAAGAATTTTGTCGCTGGAGAAAGTCTCTAATTGGGTCAACCGAAGAGTGTCATCGAATGCTCCGATACAGTATGCGAGGAAGTAAACAGTGGAGGTGTGAATGTGTGGTTGAAGCGCGATCAGCTATTTCCTCGAGTGTTTCCCATCACGTTTTTGTATCGTTTGAGACGCTAAAAATCACTTAATGTCGCAAGTTAACCTTTAGCGAGAACTGATGTACCCGGCGCTTGTAATTGCGGAAGTTTCGTACCTCCCTTGTAACTTTTGAGCCGGTGGATTTGTCGTCGCCTCTTTGCGTTTCTGTTTATGGACTTGGAATTGTTTGTGTCGTTTCATATTTCTCTTCCCCTTTGTTTAAGTTGCAATAACGAGGGACAATTGAGAATTTATTGACGTAAGGAGTTTCTGAGCAGTCCTGTTTATGGATCATATTTGTTTCCATGCTGATGCTCGTTGCGTCAGTTCAGTTTTTATTTCATTGTTAATGCTTCAGCATCGTAATTAATGAGCTAAGATCGTAATCGATCACGAAGTGCAGTACTTACGGCGCGTAGACTGCAGCTTGCGCACGAGTTGATCGGCGCCGGCGAATGCGTTTGAGTGCGTTCGGCGGGCGGCGGGCCGACCCAATTTTACTGGCGCGGGCGTCAAAACATGCATTATTCAAACGTTATTTAATAACATATTTAACATTTTAGGTCATCGGTAGTCCTCTTCAATCAAATTAGTAATCCGCCTCGGAGGAATTTTTATTGGGAATTCAAAACTTGAACGTCCCGCGTTTGAAGTAAACCAGGGCAATTAATTTTTAAAACGGCTCCAATTAATTAAAAGTGTGAATCAATATCACTAATTTAGTCATATTTTCAAATTCAGCGCTACTAAAGTTTAAATAATTTCAAAATGTTGTTGCCGACGCTCATGAAATAAAGAAAACACATTAGTGCTAATTTTAGAGCCTTATCAAGTTTTTTTACTAAATAAAAACACTAATAACAGAGATTGGTCAATAGCAAATTAATTGTGTTGCGACAGCGCTGGCACCGGGCGTCGAGGACGTGGGTCTCACGGCAGACAAACTTCATACAACACCTTTGACAGTCGTCGGACATGCTAATGAGATGAGATTGCATTTACTGAGGAATTGAAGATTAGTGATTGACAAAAACACCGCAATCAACAACATGGTCATACACAAACCTTTGGTGTTGTGTAGGCAGTAGGCACATAATATGCTGTTAACGAAGGACATAATGTGGGGATTGGAGTCAGGCTAAGAAATTTTTAAGAATTCAGCTTGTCATAATTATTGAAATAATAATAAACACGAACTTTCTATACCTAATTAGGTATGTTATTTTGACCCTAAGGTAACGTTTAAATATTTAAAGTTTGGAGGCAACCATAGGCTATAACTATTGGTAATATTGACCTTTTGCTTAGAATTTAGAATTATAAAGTTAAGATTTAAGTGCCAATTTTAATAACACCCCACAAAATGTTGCTTTATTTGATCTTTGAATTTATAATAAGTATTACAATAATATTCAATATTTGATAAATTGACACAATCTTGATCGGTGTCAATGGTATCATAGTGTCAAGGTTTCTGAAATCTTTTATATTTAAAGCAAACTGTAGCGATCAATATACCAGGTAAGGATAAAGTTAATAAACCGTTAAAAGACGAATTAGCACATAAAAAAGAGTTAAATTTAGTTGGTTTGAAATTCGCAAACCAAAAGAACTGAAGAAAAGAAAATTAGTTGAATCTTCCAAGAATCTTCCTTTGAATTCCTAGCTTCAAATTTTATTGACTGCAATACACCTCCCACATTGAACCCCTCCCTGGAATCCTTTTGTCCGTGCGACACATATTGCAACCTTTTTTAGCCCTGATGACCTGTGCCATCAACGTCTCGTGTTAATTCAGCGAAGTATTCTCCGCATGATTCAGATGTGTCGGAATGATGATGTGCATTCGTTTTGCACAAAAAAATTGTTGGTTCTTTTCTTGTAAGCTCGTATCAATCATCCGAATGTAACGCCTGTCGTCGGCCGTGATGGTCTATTCACTTATTCACCTTGCCCGCTGAATGCAACATTTATAGAAATATTCCATGTCATGCTCGTGTGTATCTACGGTATGATTAATATAGAGTTTCAATATGCGACATAAAGGAATCCAGAGACCGAAAGTTCGCTGGACATTTTGCGATCTCAATATCAATAGTTTCGTAAGTCATGGTCGTATTTTAATCAAACTTGCTGTTCATATATTTTTGTATGTTTGCTTATACAATACTACATATTTAGAACTAATCTAGTTACGTTTAATTTTCTACGATTATTTCAATGCCAACATAAAGATGGTTCTGATACTTAAAACAAAATTCTCTACATTCCATGTATGTTTGCGAAGATATTAATGGAAACGAACAATTTCAACGTTATCATGTTTAGTGATAACCGTGGAGTTAGCTCGGAGGTCGTTCGCCTCGTTACCGGTGTTGGGCAAGACACGAAAACAATGCCGAATCTAATAGGACCCGAGTAGCCCACTTCGCGTCTCGACTCTTCCATGTGATAAATTAGTTTCGAAATTCGTCCTCCGAACGATGATCGATTCGTTTATTGTACGATAGAGAACAATCAGCCAATTAAAGTAGCTTCTGGCAATAAAAATATTTGTTCGATTTCAGGTCAATGCTAACGACCGGGGGAACAATGCGCTGCGCGTGCGCATAACAGATATTACTTAAACGCATTACCTCGCTGCCGGGATGATACTTAGTGTACCTGTCTGTACGCAGCTTTGTTCTGTCTATTATTTTTAATGTTATTGGAACTAGTTTAGTACTGTTTAATGACGGAGCCTGGGAGATCGTACCCGCCGCGAGCTTCGATTTTCCGTTTACTCGTTATTTCTCTAAAAGTCAAGGCCCGAGACTGCCGTCTAAACGTGCCAATAAATTCAGATACGAATCGATACATCAAATCGGACTTTTAAGTGCACCGCGAAAACATAATGGATCGGATTTGAACTTTTTTTAAAACTTGTTTAGGTGAAACAGTATAAGAATGTAGTCCACCTCACGAACCTGTATTTTATGTATCTGTGTTGGTAAGAGTTAAGAAAATGCGAGTATTAATATACATTAGGGTTTCTTAAAAATGTTAATAGAATGTTAAGTGGACATATCCAGTCGGCGGCCTGGCCTAGTTAGTGCCGCTCGGCCATCTGTTTCATCAATGGCTAATTTGTGTCTATTTGCCGAGATTGGTCGGCGGGTCACTGCAATTGTTCCGCTGACATATTGGTACACAATCCCAGCTGGTTATTGATAAGCAATCTAGTATTAAATGCAGTACTTAAGGCGTACTTCGATGGAACTAGATCAATAAGACGATCGTTAAAATTGTTCTGATTGGACAGTTTCTGATAAATATTTATTTTTGTTTCAGGTAAGCGGGTTTCTGTGTCGCTGCTTCTATCAGGTAGAAAGGAAATTCATTTTGCACAATATTATATGGGGTCAAATTAAAACAATTTTTTTTACTAGACACTTACACCACCTCTCAAATTTCCCAATCGGTGGTATGTGGTATTTATTGCGTATGGGCCAGAAGCAAAAACATCGATAGAGCCAATATCCACTCGTGCCAAATTTCATAACGAATCTTACAATTAATCTGCCATAGGCTGATAAGGTCTATGTCGCAAACGATCCGAGAGTGCGATATTAAAATGGTAAGTGTGATCGTGACCAGTGACCGGGTGACTCGCGTGATTAGCCGTGAAGCAATTAATTGACGTCACGAGGCGTGACAACACGCGACGGGCCCCGACGTGCCTCGAGCCCGACGCCTACATCACTCTCGGGCCGATTGTACTGTGACGTGCCGGAGGGTGTGCAGCGCCACTAGGTACTTTAGCCATTTAGGTGAATGAATTTGCGGGAAAATTGAGCGTCCTTAAGTTACTACTTACCCACGCGGAATGTGGATATAGCCGCAAGCAAAACTTATTATCATATTATTGTTATCCTTGATTTCCTGGAAAGGCGGCCGGCAAAAGGCGTCCCGCAAGGGTTCACGGCGCAACGGTCCTGGAACATCCGGGACGGTTGGCAAGCCCACCAGCAGCCCCGACATTGGGACGAATTTCCGTAATAAAAGCTATTAGGTTAGGACGGAATTAATGCAATAAGACGTTCTAAATTATCGTTAACTTACAATTTGTTTATATTGTTTTCATTTTAAATGTTTTATTTTATCGTTGAAGCTGAGGTTGTTTGTGTAACACCTGTAGTGCTTCACGCGTTGACGTCTATATGAGTACACGACGGATTGAATACACAACAAGCATATAAAATGTTTTTACAAGCGAGACACACAAGGAAATGGCATAGTCCTCACTCGACCTCGACCTCTGTTATAATGTTTTGTGTCACTTGATTTTGAAAATCAATTTGCTCACGTTGATTAAATTGATTTTTCTGATTTTTCAAACTCTAATCGACTGGTCTGGCTATGGTTTGATAAAAATAGCTGACTAATCCATAAATCCGTTTTTGACTGTTTCTCTAAAGGTACGAAACTTAGGTATTTCATACGCTGCAGTTCGAACCTCGTTCGCTGAATATACTGCGTCTGTTATAAAATGTTATTCAATATTTACTATTCGAGTAGTAAAATGAATTGACCTAGACCTTGTTTATTCTAATGCGATGGTTTTATAAATACAAAGTGACCATTAGCGCTAGCAATTACAGATTAGTGGGGGTTATTATGAGGTTAATTGGCGCAGTCGGGCGGACTTTGAAAAAGTCAATTACGCCGGACTACGCGTTACGAAGTCATCAAAATATCCGTTATGCGGTAACGGACTTTTAATTTGCATGCCACGAATGTGGCACTTTTTTTTCTAGGAATCATCTAAGCAAAGGTCGTGGACCATTACGTGGACAGTGGTTGACAGTTGAGTTAGCTACATCGGAATGAATGTGGTTACGTAAAGGTCAACCAATTTAGAAGTTAATTAAAAAATTGTAGGTATTTTTCCTACAGGTAGAGTTACTAATAAATCTTGTTATATTCTTATGAGTATGAGTGCAGTGACTGTTAAAAGAATAGATTAAAACTGCCAAGACTAACTTAAAAGTGCTTTTAATTCTGAATACAATACGATATAGTACGATTTTGTACCCTTAGAATTTACAACTTAGACGTCAGGGGCATACCGGATCTGTATATTGTGATGCCTCCGGCTATTAAGCTTTTTAGTTTTTATTGCTATGTGTTATGCAATAGAAGTTTTTTAGTTAAAAATTATGAGATAATTTTATCTACATGTTGCATCTAAGAAGCAATAGATGATGCAACGCTGCATTATCAGTCAATATTATTTCCAATACAGTTGTACCCACTGTATAACTATTAGTTTTGAGCTGGTTGGGACTTAGCACTCGATGGGGATAAATCACATATGAAACCTGCTAAGAAATATTGATGCATATAATATTGAACGCACCGTATCTATCGGGACCGAACGAATGGAAGTCATTCCCTTTTGAATTTGACGATTCGGACAAATCGGACGATTCGGCGCGGGCTGATGAGCGAGGCTCCATGACATTTCATTTTTATTATGAAACACATTATTTACGGCCTATTTCACCATTTGCTGATAAAGTGTCAAACTTGTGTCAAAAAATGTGTCAAAGAAAGTTCTGGATAGCCTATCAGAGTTTTAGTCAATAAGCGATGAAACAGGCCCTTAGTCTAGGCGAGTAAAGCAACTTTCGTCGTACCATCTACGCCTGTCGAATTGTTTGATACGGGGTCAGAAGTCGCTGACTGTCGAGTGGCGACTTTCCATGAAAGTCATCATCGTGCACTTTGTTTTTTTTTAATAGGTTTTACAGCACTTTTCTTTTCTTTTATATTCGTACTACCATCTGTTTACAACGCAAGAGGGTTACAGCATTATTATTTTTATTTAATAACCATACTACCATTTTGTAATATGTATCACTCTAGTGAGTCTAAAGAAGCCTTTACCAATCGGATATTTTGTAAAGGTTACTTTAGACTTATGCAAGCCCGTTTATTACAATACTAAAGTCATGTGCTAATAAGATTTCTGAAAAATCTCGTTTAATAAACAGTACATACCACCGCAAACACTACCCTTCAATCCACCTCCAAGTTTCATAGGTATCGTTTATACCGATAATATCAAGCTGAAGAGATTTTTGTTTGTTTGTGTAGATTAGTCTGTTTATCAAGGATGGCTAACATCACACTACGACCAATAGGAGTCGAGCGGTAATAAAAAAAATTGTTAAAACGGGACAGCTAGTTTTCATCATCATCATCATAAAAAAATATATCATTTAATATGTACAGTAACAGTAGAGTTGATAGCGGACGGTACAGCGGTAACGACGAACTTGTATTAAAATTTTAATGTTGTCGATAACTATCGAACTTTCTATACCTACATGTCTCTTTAATGTATTTACGTTAAGATTTTTTTTTTCGCTCACAAAAACAACTTTCGCCGGGTCGACCAGCGCGGCCTAAACATCGGAAATCGTAGAGTAATTTATCGTGTGTCGTTTTTTTTTATCGATTCCGATAACGTCTAGTAGACGGTGGAAATGACATTTTTATTAAATTAACGCCAAATTATTTAGCTAGTTAAATTTGTAAATAGCGTTTCTACTTTTGACAGTGAACCTACAACTACTGACATAATGTTTTATCAACGCTCAGCTCAAACCACTGAATGAGCTAATGCTTTGGTAATGATAAAGTCTTCCTCAAAGGGGATAAAAGTTTGTACAAATATCCTTCTTGACATGAACGAAACCGCTGGCAAATTATTTATAAATTAGTTTTAGATGCCACGGTTTTAATACGATTTTCTAACACTCGGATCATATCCTAAATTAACCCTAAATCTTAATTGAACTGCGATTTACCGTTATAATTGAAGACATATGTGGGAAAAGCGGGTTACTAACATTTAAAAAACTGCCGTAATTTTGCGCTCTAGGAGAAAAATAATTTGAAATTAAAACAACGTAGATTTAAAGTACAGCTAGATAGTGGAATAGCTAAACTATAAGATTTATCAAAATTTTATAGGAAAAAATGAGTATTTACGAGAAGATGGTAAAACTAAAGTTAAACGCTTCTTCTACTTATGTCTTCAATTTAGGGATACCTAATAGCTGTATCAAGTTAAACGACTATTCGATGTGGAATCGATATCGAAGAATCGATACTTGAGCCCACGAAATGGGCTGACAGGTGACGTCACCGCTTTCGCGGCGGACGCCGGACGTCGGCCATAACGATAAAGAAAGGTGAATGTCAAGGCTCCCCGTGTTGTGATACGTTCGGCTCGGTCGAAACGAAAGCGGTGGATTAGGTAACTGATGCAAACGCGAAAATACGTTAGATGGATAATGTCCCCTGAACAGGAAGAAGTCTATGGTCGAAATGGCGGAAAACTTCATAGGAAATGTCAAAAAAAAAACATAAATTGAAGTTTCATAGAAATCATAGAGTAAAATATGATTCTAACTTAGCTTTTTACCGCGGCTTTGCTCGCGTGAAAGTATATGCGAATCATTTAGAAACGTGATGATTTTTCCAGCAGTAGCCTATGTTACCAACTGGGGTTCCCACTAAGTGTATGCCAAAATCAAGTCGATTAGTTGCTTCTGTTGAAGGAAAAACGCATAAACAAATACAATTTTCCATTTATTATATTAAAGTATAATTACATGGATTACAATTAATTATTGCGAAGTGATTTTAATTCTACGTGTTAACGCGTCTGTGGTGCGCACTACGCAGTAACGAATTACATAGAGCACGAGGCATTTTACGCATTATCATCAGTTTCATCACTCCCAGCAATCGTTAAGGTTCCTTTGTTCACCGGGTTTTGATTATACCCATTAATTTGTTATGATTATAAACAATTTAGATAATACGAATTGATTGTATTAATATTTCGTAACGTTAAATTATACAAGTTTTGAATTGAATGCTTTTGGGCGCGGAAAGGCTAATTTTAAGTAGTTTTTCATTAGTACTTGAACTTCTTACTTAAGGATAAGCTATAGTAGTCTTACCATGTCATATTGCTAAATAAATTAGCATAGCAAATTGTAAGTATAGAAGCTTGACATAGAATATTCCTTAATGTTTACCTTTGATAATAGCATCTAGGTATGCTATACATAATCAAACTTAAAAGCCGTTAACCAACATCTGGTCGATTTTGATATTTTGATGCCATCATGACCAGAAGAAACAAAACCTATCGACGTGTGTTACCAACATTTTTATAGCTTTTACAGACATCGAGTTATCAAAATTAATATTGTCGTTATATACATACAATTTCTTACAACATTGCAACGCGCGTTTTTTGCTCATAAATTAAAAAAGTACTTTTTGTACATAGCTGCATTTTAGCTCGAGGACGGTAGATCTAGGATTATATCATTCTGCGCAGCTAGAACCGTTACATAATGTATGTAGGTGGTACAAGTGTACACAATAAAGTTTTTTACACGTTTATTAGTATTCAAGGTTGCGCGGCGCTCTCGAGCCTTCAAGAAATGCCCGCTTCGTTTTAGATTTTATTACTGTTTATTAGAATTTGTGCTAGAATAAATTTCTTTTGTATTCTATGGTTTGAGAGGATTGCGTATTACCTGAATTGCCATTTTTAGCTATTATCATAATTTTTATTAAAAGCTTATCCTTAACGTCTTTAGAATATAAAGTATAAAATAGGTTGTAGAGTCTAAACGTATCTGTAGACTTCTCTACGTAAGTTGAAACGCTAAATTGAGATACAAAAAGCCGTTATAAAAAATATTAAATTTTTTATGAAATTGTGGATAACCTTGTAATTTTTAGTAAAGACATTGTTTAAGAAATTATAATTATCTAATAATTTAAACTAATCGCTAAACGAGTGAAAGAATAATTTCAGTTAGATTCCCGTACCTCATAGTGTGTTACACTAATAGTTGAATGTGTTCGAACCGATCTGTTGGTAACAATTCCAGTGACGTCACGTCCCTGCCGTAAGCCAGTGTTACCAAGTGTTATTGTAAACTTACCCCGATAATACGTACATACATAACCTAGAAGTTTATAGTTACATGTGTATTATAATGATAAGTTTTATTTATTGGTCAGATTGTGTATTTCTAATGTGGTTATACGGCCTGTCACTTTTCATAATGATAGGCGGCCAGCAAACACAGGTGAAAACCAACTGTCGGACGCGAATTACGGACGCGGTTTAGTGCCGCGATCTAGATAAAAATTGTATAATGGGGGAAATTGAAAGAGAGCCAGCTGACGAATCTACGTCATTTGGTCGGTATAAGTCAATTCCCTGTAAGTCGTCATCTGTCGGCTGGGTTTGACATAACCGGACCAAATTACTTAGATCCACAATCTTTATCTCTTTCAACTTCTCGGATCGTACATTGAAGTGTGCAAACTATAAGACGTATGTCGCGGGAGTTTCTGTTGGGGCTGTCGGCCGCGTCCGGTAGTTTGTTTTCACCTTAACTTATATAAATTAATAATTTCGAACCCAAAAAAGTGACAATTTGTCAGCCGAGTGTTCCTTTTTGGCCACCGTGCGCGCTGCACGCACCCTAATTGCACACAGTTGATAGAAATCTATGATTGCCCGATTGCAACTTTAGCAAGGGCCTAACATAACTTAAGGCCAAGCCTATGGCTTATGTTATGTCATAACTCCTGCTGCGTTTCGGTGTCATAGATAACGCTAAACGTTTTTCCTGTTTAGATACGGTTTGACACAGTTGCTATGTTGGATCCAGTGACACATATGGCGGTGCTCCGTTCAGTTAGCGAATATCATTATAGTAGCTAATGAAAAATTTTTGAAACTACAAAAAGTAAGAAAGTTTAGAACCTGTAAAAAATGCCCTTTTGAGGTATACGAACAATGAATACAAGATGTTCTTTTTAAAGATAATTAAGCGGTATGCGAGCAGACGGGTTACCTGATAGAAAGCAACTGCCGTCGCCCATGGACACTCGTGACATCCGAAGAGTCGCAAGTGCGTTGCC
>JAOTAV010019911.1:0-23477 GCA_026546445.1 Cyclargus thomasi
TCACCACTTATCCTTGCTTCATATCACGATGTGTTTTGGTAATCGGATGAAATATTTTAACCTTTGTAACACCGTAACTGTTGGGCACACAGATTTGGTCCGATAGTAACAAATTATTAGAATGATCTATTCATCCAAATATCACACTTTTTTGTCCGGCCGGCCCGTATGTCACAAAAACAATGGCCCAACATTGTGTGAAACGTGAATGATGTCCTTTAACAGAGGGTTAATGAAATATACCGCTTGAGTGAAAACACAATATGTAGTAATAATCAACAGTGTATAATATAAACTTGGAAAGTTTTGAAACTCTATAAATTTTACAACAAACAACTTGTAGGTTTTGAAGGTTAGTACGTAAGTGGGAAGAGTTGGCAGTTATAAAAGTTTGTATGATACTTGAGAAACCTCTGCTGTTGACAAGAAAATCTACAGACAACTTACGTGGTAAATCCAAAAATAAAAATACAATTTTAATAGCTAAAGCTGTAGAATGGACTTATAATCAGGAACACGTTGCGAATTCTTTTGTCTCGTTATTATTTGAATTAAATCTTAATTCGGTTTACGGAATACATCCACTCACCAAATTAATAAATTAATAAAAAATCCCTAATATTTATAATATAATCGGAATAAGAGTTCGGACATACAGACGGACATGACGAAAATCTAGAAGGGTTTCTATTTTTGTCATTTGGCTATGAAACTAAATATTTATGAGGCCACGATCGCTTCGGTATTTATTAAGTTAAGTTAACATTCCGATCCTCACTGCCAGCCGCGACACATAAAACATCAAATAAAATGCCACTTTATGGCATAAGCTGCCCATGACGCCGCTATATTGTATCTATAACTCATATCCTAAGGTTGCGTTTTATTCGAGTTATTGTGAGTCACGGCCGCTGCCAGCGAGGATCAGAATGTCACTTTTACGGCATGTTTTAAATCAGTTTGTAAAATGAAATAGCTCCACGCACGTTGTTAATCCATACTTAAAACATAAAGCTAAAGAGTTTGTTTGAACGCGCTAATCTCAGGAACTACTGTCCGGAATTGAAAAATTATTTTTGTTTTGGTTAGTCATTTATGCTACTACCAATGGGAGCCGAGCAGTAATGAAAATGTTGTAAAAACGGGATAATTTATGAAGTGCCACGCGGACGTAGCCGCGGGCAACAGCTAACATAAGTCAGTGAACGCATTTATTAACTGTGGGAATAAGGATCGCATGTCTGATACGTTTAGAAAGTAAAAGTAGATGCTATCATCCATACGCGTGTCGGAGCCGTTTGAAGTATAACTCGATCACATGCTCTTAGATATGAGTCACGTAAGTTAAAGTTATACTACTGAGGACATAATATGTTTTATTGATTCTATTTAACGGTATAAAATACGTACTAGAAGCTAGTAGACTTTTACCCGAATGTGCCAGAAAGAGGACTATGTTTTCCTATAGTGTGTATGTATGTATGCATGATTGGCACGCTCCGCAGCCTAAACGGCTTGGTGGATTTTGGCTTCGTTGGATTCGTATTTACTGTAAGAATGACACTAGATATAATAAAAACAAAATGGCGGCCGCCAGATTCGAATATTGAATTTAATTCGCAACGGTTCCTGTAGTCGTGTTATTTGTTTTTGTATATTTGGGGCCTGTTTTCTGTTGAAGTTTCTGTTAGGCTATCTACGATATTTTTGACAGATTCTCGCTACAATATCTGTCAAATAAAGTTGTATCTGTCAAATAAATATACTATTTGTGAGCGGTATCGCCTAGGAACCGTACATCTATTATATAAAAATAAGTCGAGTTTTCCTCCCTGACAATATAACTCCAGAACGCACGAACCGATTTCCACGGTTTTCATGAGGTTTGTAGCAAAAAAAAATCAGAAAAAAATTTCAAGAGTAAAGTTATCACGCGGACGGAGTCTCGGGCAAGAGCTAGATAGATAATCCCCGTGCCAAATTTTTAAAATACATTTTTTTATCTTTCGAATAAGTAGATCTTTCAGTGTTATGGTATTCCGTTTTAAAGTATTAGCCTCTTGCTAATATTTTCAGCTTTAAGAGTTTATTTAATATAGTCACATCAAAGGTACGAAGGTGATACATAATAATGATGTCACTCGTGTCTGATGCACCCAGTCCGTTGTCAAAAATTTAATTTAATGAAAATTCAGTATTCGACATTAAACGTAGAAGTAATTACATTCATCACAATATTAACAATTAATTAGTGAAGTCACAAATAATTAATTACAATATTGCGTAGCGCTCTTTGTTAAATTTACAATTTTTAAAATTGTAATCTATATTCTATATTATCATAATTACATAAAATACTTTGTCCTGAACTATATGCATTTAGTGATCCCTGCCTAAGCCACTGTTCGCTGAAACATGAAATTTGAGGGGAGTGTTTTTCGTGCACGAAGGTGACTTAAAGAAGGAATTTTTTGAAATTCGTCTCCTAAGGGGATAAAAACAAGGTTCTAACAATCATGAAATTTGTGTAATGTACTTTATGGATGGTCCCTATCGACTAAGCAGAATGCTGATACCTTGGATTAATACGGCCTTTGTAATGTGCCACTCTTTATTGCGGGAAAAGCCCAACTTATTTTCCCTTATAAGCCACGAGTAACGTTATGATGATATATGGATTGTTCCTAGGTCGTCTTGAAATACCTAATTGCCATTACATCCCAAAAAGTATTAAAAAGTATTTGAACTAGTTAATCACAACACGTTACATAGTATAACGTAAGTGACTCGGTGTGATTATATCATTATTAACACGCTTTTCACGCTGGCTGGGTTTAATTGTGCATATATTTAAAATCGTTTTTAATGCCTTAATTATTATTTAATCTACTTGGTCTAGATTCTAGATTTCGTCATAATCAATGACTGCGTTTTTGGTGCTTAAAAACATATTGACCGATATCGAAGGAGTTAAAACATAATGTTATGTACAGAAGCAATAATATAGTTATGTCATGATTTTTTTAATGATATTTAGGGGGCAAGAGAGCAGACGTGTTACCTGATGGAACTGCCGTCGGGAATAAGGATTAGGGAAGTTAGGCCACCGGTAAACTCACTCACTGAAGAAAACACAGCACAACGCCTTTCACGCTCTCCCACGGCAAAAAGTTAAGCATCAATAATTTTGACACTGTTATTGTTGCTTATCGGCTAAGTACGATTCAGACTGACGTACGAAGAGTTCCGTTATCATAATAATTATGCAAAACATTGGTAGTATTTTTTTTTACTTAACGGCAACAGAGGGACAGACATCGAAGTGTTAGTAAAGCGACTTCTTTTACTCTACGGAACCCTATAAAGGAAAGTCCTAACGATATTCCGAGTAATCTAGCGTCTAGATCATTAGAATAACGATCAGCACACGTGACCCTCCTCATGAACAAGAGAGTTTGTGAAGCGCTTTCGACTTTCTTCCATTGATCTACGTTCTCACGTGAACGTAGATCTCCATTGTAACGTAATAAAATGCTAAAATGACGTTTATAAGCCTATAGAAAACTAGCTTTTACGAGCGGTTTTGCTCGCAAATTTAGATGTACACTATTAAGTCTTACATGATACAGCTTGTCATACAACATGTATGATTTTTTTGCAATTTTTTGCTCGATATCAATAATGAAAACAGGTAGGCGCTTTACATTTTCACAAAATATTAAGTTGTATTAATACTTTACTAATCAGTCAAAAATTTAAAAAAATATATCTCATATGTTACGGAACCCTTTGTACGCGATTCTAACTCGCACTTGGCGAGTTTTTTAATTTTATCAAAACAGCTTCGGTATTTTAGACCGACAAACGTCCAAGGAAACTTTACATATTTTATGATAATCTATATACTTATATAAAATCCTTTGTCCTTAACTATACGTATTTAGGAGTTCCATTGAACAGTATTTATACATAAGTGATGATTGTATTTCTTAAGTGTTAATTTATTTTCTAAATATAATGGTAATAGCTCAAACTTATATTATGCTTATTTTATTAGTTTGACGCATTCTTTGATAAATTTTCAGCCTTTGATTTAGCTCGGAAGCTACAGATTTCCCAGGTTCACAAAGTTTGGGAACTTCATAAATACTTTAAATGTTCCCAAAGTTATGTCCAGCTTTAATTCGGTCGTCGACGTCGGAATTACATCGGACCGATAGCCGCCTTTGAGCAATTATAGTTTATTTATATTCAAAAATCCGTTTTTGTCGAATTAATGTTAGTTTAGTAGTTTAACAACATTTAATTAAATCATAAATCTTATTAATACACAAAAGTTTGTTAGAATGGATGTTTGTTACCTTTTGATGTAAAAATGTGCATTTTTATATAAGGGACTTTCCATAAAGTACGTCAAACGTAAAGGGAGGGGGGAGGGGCGATTATGGATGGTACCTAACTATCGACTAAGTAGAATGCTGATACCTTGGATTAATACGGCCTTTGTAATGTGCCACTCTTTATTGCGGGAAAAGTCCCAACTTATTTTCCCTTATAAGCCATGGGTATAACATCATGATGCATAATACACGTCACGTGTCAAATCCGCATCTTTTGCTGATTGGGAACCGATTTGGTATGCTTGGTGGTGTTGTTGTACACGGTGTAAAGCATTATCAAATAAATTTATTTTCTTTTTTTTTATTATTTCTTCACCGGTCAGAATAAAATGCGCGGTACATAATCTCATAGCATGTGACATATGTTCACTTTCACACTGGACCTTGAAGCCAAGGTATTGAGTTCAGTGACAACCCGGAATTCCTGAATAAAACAGGTCACGATCTGCGCTGCGTACGACAAAATCAGGTTTTAAATTTAACCACAGAATAAATAATAGCTCAAGCTATAAGATTCTATGGAACGCCTCCCTCATCGATGTACACTAAACTTTTGTTATTAGCTTTTAATATTTTTTTATAATTTAGGCGGCCGAGTGAGCTTTTTTTTTTAAAATGCGAAATTTGAGAGATGCGCCCCGATACTCCCCGTCACAATATACTCTCTCTCTCTCTATTTATCTGCACATGATATTTTTTATCTCTGCTATCTCAGAGATACATTGATTGTACGAGTGCTTATGGGCGACGGTTGCTACTTTACATCCACTAACACATAGAATTTCGTCCCTTAGCTAACACAACACCGATCAAGTCAAAAATTGGCGGTTTTCACTTTTTAATGCTATTGGATAGAGCTGTTGAGCATTGCGCGTCGAACCATTGTTCACATGATATAGATTACAGGCAATCAAAAGCCGTAATTAAAAAAAAAACAGCACTTCAGTCGGTTCGCCTCGTAACACGGCACAGTTTTTTCGTCTCCCGTAAAGTTGGTAAAAATTACTTAAATGGTATTGTAAGCTAAGGGACGATTTGTTACTCTTTCACACCAAATGTACATAAACCATTTTTATGAATTTGCGGTTATTCTATTTTTTTTCATCCGATTTCCGAATTCCACACGAGCGAAGCTTCGGGCAAAAGCTAGCTAAAGTGTGTACAATGTGACCGAAGACCGCGCATGTGGGAAGCCCTACATCGCATGCCATTGTAATTTGTATTGCAAATATGCCCCAAATGTAACATAATTTCAATGTAAGCCTACTTAGTGATTAATTCAGTAATACGAAATACCGAACGCGAGTTCATTTGATTCGGTATTTTATAGGCCAGGCCACAGCGCTGCGTCGCGGCGACGCATCGGAAAACCCGCAGTGTCACAACACAAAAATTTTATTCGATATATTGTAACTGCGCGTGTCAGTCGGTCTTTGGCTATTTTGACAAAGAAAATTTAAAAAAAGAAAGTTTTTAGCTAATAATCACAAACAAGATTTGGCCCAAAGAAACTCGTAAAACAGCTAAATAGGAAATCTGCCTAAATACAAAGTAAGATTAGTAAGCAAGAATTATTTTTTCTGTCTTGAAAGCACTTTTTTTTAATTACGCGGTGTTAGAGTGTAACAACTCTTACGGTGATGCGTTTTGTGCCATAGCGCGTTTTTAGCATGCGACACCGCAACGCAGTGTTGTGGCCTAACCCTATGTAATTTGAACATGTGTAGTATTTCCCAGTGCAGACAATGCCATCGCAAATCAAAAATATTTCAAATTGCATCTTCATTAAAATTCATGTGTGAATTATTTAACGATCGAACTTCCTGGTTATACAAATTATTGTTGTAATAAGTCGTGTAACTGTATATAAAAATTAAGGATAGTCATGAAAAATATTAGTTCAAATATTATCAAAAATATATACATCAATGTATACTGCGTGATTAAAACTAAAATAAAATTGAATGTTTTAAATGTATACTAGCTTCATTATCTATTTTTATTTTTTTTTAATTATATTTTATTGTATAATATCAATTTCTTACTATAATCTACTAAAAGATTTCGTACTACCAACTAAACCGTTATTCATTTGTATCAAATAGTAGAAATCTACCAAATGTGGTCACACTGTTGAAGGCTTGTCGGGCCGTGTGGCCACTGCCGCGCCAAAATCCGCCTCGCTGAGGCCCGGCAACCTCTATCAGGGAGTGCGATACGCGTATTCATCTCCGTACAATTTGTGGCGGATTTTTTCGCTGAGACCCGGCTCGCTGCGGAACGGCATAGTTTGCTCACTCCTTTATAGTTTGCACACCTTAAGATCTAGATGTCAGCTGTCAGTCGCGTCCGTAAGTCGCGTCCGATAGGTATGTTTTCAGCTTTAACTATCTAGGGTTACCAGATGAAAAAATTAAAAGTCCGCAGAATAGGCCTGATTTTCATCAAAAAATTCCTTTTAACATACCATTTGAAAGATAGATTATTTTTGTTTTTACAAACTTAAATCTTGTAATGCAATTTGTTTCCGGTATGTGCGACCGCAAACCTGGGAAAAGGTAAAAAATTCTGAGATAATATGGTAACCCTATCTGCCGAATTTCGCAAAAATCACTCAATATAGTTTCAAACACGAATCAAAGTAGTCCAGTGTCAATATGAAATAGAAATGTATTTTTAACCAAATATAAAATGTTTATTCGACGTAAAACATCAAACAGCAAACGCAATACTGGACTAATAAAACGTTTGATTCATGTAACTTAAAACTACGCAAATAAAAGTCTAACTAGCTTTTGGAAACAACTCAAATTTCCTAACTGGCTGATGCCGACACGTTACATGCCATTTTTACACTTTTTTTTTCGAATGAAAAGTTTAAAGCCAACAGAACAATAGGAATTTTTGTGTAAATACCACGTTTAATTTAATAGCTAACATACTGTAAAGGTTCGCTTACACTCTGTGTTGTGATGAAAAATTACTAAGTGAGACCGCACGCGACACTTTGAGTTCAGAAGTTAGAACTGACGTTTAACGACGACGGGCATAACTAGAGACGTCATGAGTGGAAGAAGCGGGCAACTAACATTTTACAACATTATAATAGATGATAAGAGCTAAATGATAAAGTAGTGTAGTAACAAATCTAGTAACTTACCTAATTTATCGTTTAGCTAGTATATATTACAGCAAAACACCATCGATAATTGTCGAACCCACAACTTTTTTGACAGATGTTGTATGAAGAATCTGTCAAAAAAGTTGTAGATAGACTATCAGAAACTTAATTAGTAAACGGTTAAACATGCCTATACAATGCACTACAAATGCACATTACCAAACATTTTCCTGTGATCTACATCGCGAAAAAAACGGTTTTCAAATAGACAGAGCAACTATAGATATTTATAGAACTAAAACTAGGATTATATATAACACTGTCAATGAACTGGGATCGCTCAGCTGATATTTTCTAGAAATTTAATACTCGTATTATTTGTCCATGGTGTGGTATTCTATTGTGTTGTCAACCTTTGTTCTCATTATAGCATCATAGCAACCAACTGACCTAAATCTGTAAATACTTAGTAGATTCTACTTTATCCTTTGTGTAAAAGAAGATGAGGTAGCTATTACTATCCTTAATAGAAATATTATAGTTATTTTATAGATAACTATAATATTTATATTAAGATATATTTCATCTAATTTATTCATTAATTTAATGTCCATAATGTTTTTAATATATTTATTAAATAAAAAGATATTAAACTACTAACATGACGTCACATCCTGATCGGGAGAACCGTAACAGGCCTTGGCTACGTGGCGAGCAAAGCCTGAAATATCGACGGATAAAGGCAAGTCATCATGCCTCAGGCCCTCTACACAATCGTGCTCGCATATCATCGTCTGTGTTCGAATATGAAGTGGCACCATAATAGCTTTAGATATACATAGCAAAATGGTTACCAAAATTACAAACAAAAACCTACGATTACAAACAAAAGAAACGTGCTCCCATAATGTTACCGTTTTTAATTTGGTTCATGACAATAATACGCGAGAAAAAAACTTTGGACGCACTCCCATGTAAAGAACGTGGATGGAGGATTATAAAATACACGAAAATTCTCAATGAAATAAAAATATTGTGCTGAATATTATAAAAGGAAATTTGCGCGAAGGTTATTATTTTTGTACGAACGAACATTGTTTCTATCGTGTTTCGATTATTTTTCATTCTCAATACTAATTATAACATAATATATTTATATCTGCTGAATCGTTACGTCAGTGCTCTCTTTTTAAGTGGATAAAACAGGAAAGTCTCGCAAGAGTAAACTGGGCTAACACGGGTATTGTTTCAACGAGATTATAAATAGTGCAGATTGATTTATAAGCCGATGCAGTAAATTAGTTAACGTTTATCTTAAGATATTGAGGGGGAGGGAGAGGCGGGCATATTATGGAAATTGCAAAGTGGCACCGGGGTTTTTCATCTTAATATGTTCTATCTCTCTATGTTTCATCTCTTCTTGTGTGCGTATGACTGTCACTAAAGTCCTCTAAAACTGCTGAGCTGATAATTATTTTTTATTTCAAAATAAAAAATAATTAATAAAAATACTCAAGTATTTGTTTGTAGGTAGAATGGTTTAAATTCACAAACCAAGACTAGAAGTACAACGTCTGTCGGGTCAAGTAGTATCATAAAAAAATGGAATTAAATAATTCGAAAGCCGCCACACGTCCCATTAACTTAAATGTCTCACAGATATTCCTAAAATGATTGTTGAAAATATTTTGTTATTTAACTATACATTTTAAAATGTATGGTTTATTATGTGCTGGCTGCCGACGGGCCCTTGTATGTTACAAACTAACAACATAATATTATATCTTACATACCTATAGTGCCAGGAAACCAGGCACACAGCGGATTCCTCTGCAGGTCGCTGCTGCTGTTGCCGACGCGAATCTCCAGGTCCTGCAGAGGTTGGTGACCTGTTGAACATCCATCATTAGTAACACATACAAATGTGACGGTTTTGTGTGTGACTAGTGAAAAATCACAGCTTTTTAAGAGCTCGTGGGATTTCCTAAATTATACAACATTGGGTTATCCAAAGCATTCTATGACTGTGACATATTTTTTACGGTTTTGGATACAATATGCGGAGACCTAGGATGATACGACTGATACGACGCCATGATTTTAGTTTATTATAAAAAGTTAAAATAAAATTGTACTACTAACGCAATCTATGAGTTGAGATGTGCCACTGTAAAGTAAAACATATCTTAACAGTTGTACATCTTAACTTAGATGGCGTTATTTGTATAGTATTATTTTTATTTTCTTTTCATTATTATCTATAATATTATTACCATTATATTTTTAAACACATCTAGACATTTACACAAATTACTATGCTAATGCCCAAAACACTAGCTCTTATAGTTTTTCCGTAAATTGTACCACAAACAAGTATAAGGAGTGGGATATAGAGGGATATAATCGTGTTCAAAGTCCTGTCTCGTGAGTCGTGATTCGTCGCGAACATATGGTCATGGCTTTTGCAATGTATAATTAAGTCCGACCGCACATTGTCTAAATTTCAGACCAGAAAAATTCGGCCGCCTGTCGAATGCCATACAAAAATCTATCAGAAATTTCGGATAGTTTGTCGTAGGTCCACAACAAAACTAGAACAGTGTGCGTTATGGCATCTAATTTTTAATGCGAAAACCGAATTTTTGGGATTCAAAATTAGAAAAATGTGCGGCCTACCTTGGTTACAGTTCCCACTATTGTGAATTTTATGGAGGCTGTACATTGTCGCCGAGAGCTCTCGGGCAAGAGTCTCGTGGCGAGACTCTCGCAAGCGGCTGACAGGCGAGACGAGGCGAGTGTAACCATTTACACTCTCACACTTGGGCGACAGTGTAAAGCCTCCATTACATAGCTCTTACAAATTAATATAACCTAAGGACAAGAATATTGCAGGTAAAAATCGAAGTTTGTATTATAATAACAAATTATTTAAGCTCGGAATGATTTTAGGCCCACGTTTAATATCAAACATTTAGGCGACCGAATAAACCAAAATACAATACTATTCTGGTACAGACAGCAGAATATACAGGGTGTAACAAAAGTGAGCGATAATACCGTAAAGTGTACGTGTATCTATAAGTGTAACGTGTAAAAAGTTTCTTGTGAAAGTAGCAACGCTGAAAGCAAAAAAAAATGTGATGACAAATGCTAATCTGAATCGCAACAAATCGCTTTCAGCGCTGCTACTTTCACAGTAAATCCTATGTAAGTGACACATACACACCCTAAAGTTTTATCACTTGCTGCCGTTGTACCCTTTATTTCGCAATGTTTTGACATAAAGTCGAGTGTACATGACAAGTGCCGTGGTCACTTTTACTTGTTGCGACACACTTCTGCCGAGCGTGACAATTGGCAAACACGTCATATCGACTGAATTATATGTTACTATGTTATATGTTGGAACGTTTGAAAGTGAAATAAGCAAATTTAAATGCACGTCACGCTTGTAACGCTGCACATAATATATTGTCATAATAAAATATATTAATACTTACAACGCATCGATTTTCTTTCTGGAATAAAAAGTAATGAACTATGGCTGAATCGCATTTACACGGCGAAAAAATTTCATTTTAAATGTCAAAATTTATAGGCAATTCCTTGCCAACTTATTTTGATTCGACATAAGTATATCAGGCTAAGGTTAAACTACCCTCAGTCATTTCGAAGGTGAATTACGATCTCAAAAATATATGAGACGTAAGAAGACGCATCATAGTTGCTAATTAGTAACAGTAACATAATAATAATAATTATTATTATTGATTTTCACTTTAGAAAATATCAAAAAAAATATTAACTAAATCTCCAAGCAAACAGATAAAGTCACGGTATTTTGATGTATATATTTATTTACATAATATTATCAAGAATACTTTCTATATATTAACATTAAATAGATATTATTCTAGATGCAATTGTAAGATAAAACTATGTTAATTTTAATTGCATAATTTGTTTACGTATCATAATTTTAGTCTTTAAGCTACTCTTGAGCTTTATTTTTTATATGAAAATAAAAAAATATTATTTTTGAGAAGATAACAGATCTTAATCGTGGGACAAAGAAACAATTAAGTTTATCCTGCGCCTTATGGCAAAATCATACAATAAAAATGTAAGCATTTAATTTAAAAAATACAACTAATATTTAGGTAAAATAAGCATGAGATATTCGAAGTAAAACAGTAATTTGGGTTGCATTACTGGTATAATGTAAACGGAGCCTGCAATTTGCTGTATTCATGCATGATTACATTATTCCAGTAGCAGACTGGATTCGATCACTGTATTGAGTAAAGTAAGCCAGCCCAAATATTGCTCATCCTAATCTCTGTACAGTCCAATATAAGCTGTGGAGTCCATTAGAGAACATTTTCACTGGCGTAGGTTCGGCGCCCCCGACCCCAGTAACTCCAAACCAGATTCGATATTAATTAGATGTAAGTACTTATAGCGGAATATTGTTCGAATACCTTTGTGTGCTAATTAATTCTGGGAATTCAAGTTTTGGGGGCCAATAGGATTTCAGTGCTGATGTTAACAGGGATGGCAATAGTACAAGTGATAAGGATTAAATAATAAACTGAGGCAGGGCATAGCCTTTTGATGTTAAAAAATAGTTTAAGATATTGAAAAGATATACAAGACAAAAGTTGTAAGGATTTTTTTTTTCCTACAATACTTATAGCGTAAATTTTATACGTCGAGTGATTTGCAAAAAAGTAGTTTTTTTTTTACTTTTGATCATAAATTTTTATATGACCCGGACAAGTAAGCGTTGAGACAAGTTTTGGGATGTTAATATAAAAGTTTTTTGTCGAATCTAATTACATTATTTTGCGAATTATAATAAGAATCACAGTTTTATAGTAAAAAGACTTAAATTAACTTTTTAGTCCTCCTTAAGTTTTTTATGTGGCGTGAGTAAAAAAGTCTCTTTCCCACCCAACCAAAAGACGAAAAGTCTGAGCATAAAATAAATGATGTTAAAACATAAATTTTATTTTTTCTTAGTTTACTTTAGCATCTGTAACGATTGACATATCGATACAGACACTCAAGTGGCTTAACTCCGATTTCGTATGAATTTTCCTCTTTCCAATAAATCTTTCAAAATATTATCATTATCTAACAGGATATTTCATAAACACTCGCTCAGCGTTCACGTAGGGGATTCTAGGGGGAGCCGTCTGCATTAGGCTGTAGGCTATTACCTGTCAATCAATTATAGGGCTGGCCAAATTTGAGAATTTAATTAAAATTGATTCGAATACCAGACTGATATTTCAAGTAGCAATAACGGTCATGCGGTATTTATTTTAAACTGCTGGTAAACGTTTGAAAAAATATTCGCTCTGTGAAATGCACTGATGTACAAATGTAAATATTTATACTGGTTGTTTTTACAACGAAAAAATACGTACCGACGCGATGCAGGTAAATACCAGATAAAAATCAAAGGAGAGATGAAAGATCTTTGTTAGATCGAATTATAGTGGCAATGGAATAAGTGGAATAAATGCAATGCAATGGAATAAATGGAATAATAAATTCTAGTACGTTCCAGTGCCCTTTTACATTATTTCAGTCACTAATCAACCACATGGAATAATGCAAAGCGGCCCGGCCTTTATGTCAAGTTATTCATAGTTGTTACTCGAGAACAGTTGAGCTTAATAACCCTAGCTCGATTAAATTAGGAACACATAATCGATTTGCTGTCTGTCTGGAAATCTATTTCTATGTTCTTTTTAATAAAGTTAGACGCAAAATGAGCAGACAGGTTACCAGATGGAAGGGATTAGGATCCGGGAAAAAGGAAAGCGACCTGCATTCGCTTCACGTTGCAATAAAAAAAAATCCCCTTAGGTTCGCGAATTTGCTTTTGCGATTGAGTTAAAACGGCACGTAAACTAATTTCCAACACACTTTTTGTCACCCTCAGATTTTCCTTCGCCTTGAACAAAAAAGTCCCAAAAGAACTCACCACAGCAGCCTCTGGTGGTGACCCTGACCACTTTGACAGCGTAGTGTCGCAACAGATCGACCTGCCACCACGGTGAAGCCTCCTGCTGCGTCTCCGTGCAGCGTTTCCCGTCGTGCTCCGTGGTCTTCTCACCGTCGTTTCCGTTCCCGGCGACTCCGCCCCGCACTGTCGTAGACTGGTTCGCCGGTTTTCGGAGCGCGACGTTTGTACCTGAATATGAAAAGAGCCGCTGAAATGTGCTTTTTTAATAGGAGATGAACGGGACACCTGATGGAAAGCAAATATCCCATGTACAACAAGTTGGTCCTAAGTTACGCATTTTTCCAACCATGCCGTCTAACTAGCAAGGTCAAAATAGGTAAATCGCCGGCATTTTAAAATGTATCTCTTCTTGAAGGTTGGTTAGTCGTCTAACTCGCCTTAGTCCGGTAATAGTTTCAGTGTATTTGTAATGGAATCTTCGATATTTAATATTTTTGTTTTTGAAAAGCGCAGTCGAATTCTATGAAGATTTGTTTCTTTACATAGGCTACATTGTAGCGGGAAAATGTACGGTTCCCACGAACCTTATTATAGATGATATGCACGCGTTTGAAACTATAATTATTAACATTTATAAAATCACAATACAATTATTTCATAAAGAAGCAGACAAACAAAATACTTTACATAATACGACTCAAGTGCTCGTTGGAACTTGAGAATATTACATTAATATTTTTATTTGCAACAACAATTTATTCCTGAACATATTTATCGTAAGTGCTTGTTGTGTTGCAAACACACGAGAGGCAATTAGTATCATAAGAATTGTAATATTTGTAAAGCTCGTAAAATAACCTTCGAAATGATCTGACTAAGTTTAGAAATGTTTTGTAATACGATGTGAATTTAAGTGTCTCGTTGGAGATTCAATTTTAAAGAGCTGTGACGACATCCGAACAAGTTGTTTAGATCGTTAAAATCTCTTTATTTCAAATAAAGTTTAACAGACTTAATCATTCGTCGTTTTTGAAATGATAAAAGGTCGCAAAGAGATTTTTATTTGCTGATAGATTTATTTCAAACTATCCCGCGATTTTGTCCGAATTGAAGACATAAGTGGAAGAAGCGGGTAATTAACATTTAAAAAACTGCCGAATTTTGGGTAAATTAATTGACGCTTTAGGACTAGAAAAATGATTTGAAATTAAAATAATGTGGATTTGATGTATCGCTATATACTACAAGCTAGATAATGAAAAAGGTAATTTACAAAATTTGTTGCAAATTTATAGTAATAAATTAGTATTTACTTAAAGGTTGTAAAATGTTAGTAATCCTTCTTACACTTGTCTTTACTTCAATACCAAAATTTCTGTTATATTCCAGAAGCAAAAAAATTTCTATTTTTATAAAAGAACAAGCTTTATACCGTGGCTTAGCTCGCGTACATGACAATGTTACTATCCTTTTCAACGAAGTTGCTAAATCGGTTAGTTAGAACGTAAATAAAGAACAAACAAACGAACACACTTTCGCATTTATAATATTAGTATGGATTTATATATATCAGAATCACCGGGTCACCGGGTCATCAAAGAGGTTTCTTACCACAAAAAGGGGGTTCCCCCGTCCAGTCCCCCCTCAAGGTGCATTCCCGTTGGTGCGTACCAAACAGTTCGTAGCCTTCATCGCACTCGTAGCTGGCGATGGTTCCGGGGACAATGGTGACTTCGTTGCCCAGGGACACTCGTGCGTTCATCGGCACCGCCGGATGTCCGCAGCGCCGGTCACCTGGAAAAGAAGAGATTTTTTTAAAAGATGTTGAAGTACAAAGCTTCGTGCATACCGTTGAAGGGGCGTGCCGGGGACCATTTTGTTTTTCTTATCGAGATCGAGTCTGTTTTTATTTTTTTCCCTAAAATATTTGGACTTATATTGACGGTATTTTTTTGAAGATACCTGCTGTACCTCTAATACAGAGTAACTAAGGCGACTTTCAGAAGGAGAAATTCTCAATATAATCATGCAAAGTATTACTTTGTTTCAATTTTTATTCAAATCTACAAATATTTTATTAGCTCTGGGAATTTTTGAATCTGAAAGAAATAAATCAATCAAAAAATCCAAATCGAGCCCCTGGACATTGGGCCCAAAACTAATGGGTCCAAAATATTCAACTACTTATCTTCATACCACGTAAAATTAATCGTTTCATATGTATAAGGAAAGAGAGAATTTAGATAAATCGAGTTTTTTAATGTTAAGACCAAACTCAACAAAGGGAAGATGATCAAAGAAACCTTAATAAAATTAATCAAAACTATGCTTGTATATTCCTAGTTCTTCAGGACACGGCTTTATTAACGACAAAGAATTTCATTTGTGCTGCTAGTGCTTTTTTGCAAGTACCTTTTAGCTTTAGATGGATCGGTCTTCACTTTATTGGCTTTATAAAAGGAATAACCGAATTAATTAAAGCTAAAGGCTTCTACGGCAGACGGTTTGTAGAGTAAGACTTAGTTTTTAATGCAATGTACGTAGTTGGGTATGATTATATAACACTATACGTTTGTAATCAATTGATGAATACGGTGCATTTAGGCTTCGCGCTTATTGTGACGGGCCGCAGCGGGGTGGGCCACCTTTATATTATAAGTATATCGAAGTTTAAAAAAGTCGTAAAAGAACGTTTGTGTGCTAGAGCTTATTATAAAGTTAAAGATTTTATTAACGACAACACATCCTGGAAGTAAAATGGTTCCTTGCTTATGTATTTAAAACAATTATTTTCTATTAAATTAGTTTTAAGACATAATATTGTTATTTTCCATCTTTTTGGTAAAAGGTGCGAGTTTCTTACGCCAGTTCTTTCTTTTTCTCGCCGGGTAAGTTCCCGAACCGGTGGCACCGTAGTCTCGACGTTCAGAAAGTGTACTTGTAAGTACTGATTTTGAATAAAAAAGATTTTGATTTTGATTTGACCGAGTATTCGATATCTAAAGTAGTCCCTGGATGATCATGCAGAATATAATATAATATTATCTTAGGAAGCTTCAAACCACGTCAGTCTGATCCCGTGGTAAGTACCCGAGGGACTTGTGTTACGGTTACCAGACAGCGGAAATATATTTAATGCTCTTTTACTATACACATTTATATTAAGATTTTCATTATGATACACATATTTAATACACAACCAAGCCCCAGGAACATTAAAAAACTTTTTGTTCCGTCGGCGGGAATCGAATCCGCTACTCCCGGCTTAAGCTACCAACGTGTTTACCAACTGAGTTAAAGAGGTCGTCTAGACAGAATGACAGCGTTAAGTTCTGACGTAAATGCTCTGGCACATACCGAGAAAGTAGGCTATTTCCGATATTATCTACGATTTAATTACCTGGTTATGGTAACATGTTATGGTTGTGGTTGTTGTTTTACTGATCTTTAGGATTTTTTTATTCTAAGAAATAAAAAAAAGCCTTTATCGTTTACGATAATGCTGTCCTTATAGATATACAACTTAAGTAACTATTTAAAAATTACGAATCACCAAGTTAATCAACAAGTATATAAATACAATAATATTGCTGATACATCCATCAAACATCTGTAGGATGCTTAGGGATCTATCAACAATTCCTTGGGAATTTGTAGTCAAATAATCACTGATTAAAAATTCATCTAAAAGCGGCAGTCTAGGCAGATCGCAGATTATGTCGGAGATAAACTTCTACCAGAGATATACTCTGACGTAAGGCATTTCATGCTGCATGATGATGCGCCTCATCACAGTATGCTCGAAGCCATAATCTCTTAATGCTTGGTAAGTAACGTTTTTTTTTACAAAAGTTTATCTACTTACAAGAGTTTTTGGCTTACGAGTTTTAAGGCAATTAGCAACGTTGTTGCAAAAACCGCAGAAATATTAGTAGCTACATAATATTTTGTTACAGACAGATAAAATAAATTTTTACAATAATTAATAAGGATATTCTGTTTTAATGTTTTGTATTTATAAATTATCACAACACTATCGGATATCACTTGTTTAAGCCCCGGCGTATGCATGAGAGAGCACGTTTCTGGATTTTAAATTTAATATTCGTTATTTGCCTTCATCTATTATCTGTTTGGAGTGTGTGTGCGATTGAATTCGTATTTATTTTGGTGGATTTTTATTGAAACGTTGTTCTGCCATTTCTAAAGGAAATGCAATAAATATTATTTTTCGGTTCAGTTTCCGAATGTATTCGATGCTTCAGACTGAAAAAAATTAATAGGAAAGGATATTTATTAAAAATTAATAAATATTCTTTTCTTAACGTTCATTAACTATCAATTCTTAAAACTGAAGTTTTTTGTTAATAAATAGTCGATTTTTAGCCACTCTGTTTATTAACAAAACCTAAGAACAAACAGAGTTCTTAAAATAAAGTTCTTAGGCGGTGTTTCAAAATTGTAGAAGAATTTTATTATATATTATTTCTTATTAAGGACCTCCATCTGGATGAGGTTATCAAAGTAAAAAGCGGTCAAGCGCGAGTCATTCTCACTTATGTAAGTCAGAGTGTATTAACAACATTTTGTTAAATGTTAATGTTTTGACAATTTCACAACTTTTAAAGTTTCAAAGATGTCTTTTAAAAAGTCATTTATTAGATTAATAGAGGCAACAAATGTGTTACTAAGATTATAAAATAAAATGGCGTAGGTCTACCTTATAATAAAGCAGTCACGTAAGTTTTTTTGTAATAAAAAAATCATTTGATATCGGGCAAAACGTTTTTAAATATTCAAGTAGATTGGATACTAATGTCGAGTAAAAAAACTGAAAAATAAATTAGAATTAATTAGAAGGATTAAATCCGTTTAGTACTCTCAGTAACCAAGAAAAACTTTATACTTTTAAAATATAAGAAGAATAACGCGGAAGCTCATCTCTTACACCTCACTCGTAGACAGTTTTTTGTGTACCAATAGTCGAGTCCCCGTTACCGCTAACTCGGCCGCTGCTTAGTATCGACCACCATGTTCCAAATACCTACAAAATACTCAGAAATAAACGTTTGACATCCATTTTGGTATTCTCCACATGGCTTAACACCTTTTGGTCATTTTGTTACCGTTACGTATGGCAGCGATGGCTATTGAATGGTTATTTCGTCCGCATTGGCTAGTACGGTTTGTTGGGTTAGATTTTGTGTTTTATTTCCATGCTTCTATATTGATGTTTATGTTTTTATATACTGGGTAATTTTCACAGCCTAATATTATAAAATTAATGTTATATTTAAGTATATTTTTTTAGATTGTTTATTTTTTTTTTAGATAAAAATATATTGTTCTGGAATCTGATTTAAGAATGTATATTGTAAAATAATTACAAACACAGCAAAGCTTCGCGCAATTTGTGTCTGGGCGCAGCGGGGTGGTCAGTATTTTTGTAAAAGTTTTTGCGAGTCCACCAGTTAATGTACCGTAGAAAATCGTGAAAAAAGACCAAAAAAAGCTTATATAAAAAATGACTCCCATCCCGCTGTGCCCCGTCACAATGTGCGCGAAGCTTTAAGGTCCTCGAGCCACATTTAACGTAACCTATTGCACAGTATGCCCTTATATTGTTTGGTTCTAAAATGGATATCGACCAAACCTAGATTTCTGAGTCGTACTTCTAAACCGTTGTGAGAGTCGAACGAAGCGGAGTGCCGCGTTCTGCAGGCCTAAGATCCGCGAAATATCTCTAGAGATAGAGATATATCGAACTTAGTCATATTGTCGATATCCCTTTTCCCTAACATGCATACTATGCGTATCGATAGACAAATTACTCGTTCGTAGACTAGCCTCGATAAAATCGTTGACAACAAACGTGTACAACCATGTACTCTTCGCATCGTATTAAAATCATAAAAAAATCGATGTAAAGGTTTGTAGACAAAAATATCACATTCAACAAAATTTCAGTTCGAATAGTTAAATGTACCTTCTGAGTCGACCGCTGTTAAGTCTTAGCTTGACCAAGCCGCTAGCCTCTTCCGTCTGTAGCCTTGATAACTACATTCACTCTCACCTCATTCTAATAATAAATTTTGTAATCTTTTCATTCATTTTATGTATGGCAAAATGTTTCTGTTTCCTTCTTTCGAGTGGAGATTAATTTGAAATCGATAATCGAACCCGCGGTGATATTTTACTTTGTTTGAAATCGGAATACTTTTTGTTATGTTTATGTCTGTTATTAGTACTTGCTATAGCTGTTTTGATAATGAATCGTCTCCATTTCACCGGTTCTGCGCCTGATCTCTTGCCAGTCGTGTCAAGTGTTGCGCACACACTTGGACCCTTTAAAATATCACTCCACTGTCATTTTAACCATTGAGGGAGTTATGATTTTGATGTTTATCACTCTCAACAGATCGCTGGCGATGATGATGCTGTATTCGTATTGATATTCAAGGTCTTAGTTGAGTGAAGGAGGCTTCGCGGCGATGTAAATCCGTCATGCACCGGCGAGCGGCCGCTACGTGAGCCGATCGCTCCACATTTATGTGATGTAGCTCTATCATGAGTTTCAAGCAATAATATTTGTCGATACCCGATAGCGACTACGTAGATTTTCGATATGGCAATTTTAGTTCCGCAAATGATCGCTAGAGGCGCTGTAAAATTCTATCACAATTTTGTAGTCGCTATCGAGTTTCGACAAATACTGTTGTTTTTAAGTTAAAAAAAAATTAAAAAATAGTACTAAATTAGCTCACTAATGTCCGGGACATACGAGGCTTTTCAAGCTATGGTGAACGCACATTCTATAATTTCTATTAGAACCGAAAGCGGCGAAGGAAATAAATTTTAGAATTCAATATCGATGCCTTACTGCCTCAACCTCGAGAAAAAAAACTGATTATATCTTTTTCTTGGTAATTTTACAAAACTAGATATGATGTTATTTGATAAGTAAATTGTTACGAAATATTGTTGACGTCTATTTTTTTAAATAAAATTCTATGGCCTGGTAACGAGACCGTCATGCCAAATTGAAGTCTGTGATTAAATTGAAAATAGATTATAGTTTTTTTATAGCTCTTCTACACGATGGATTTAAATATTTATGGTCGAATTTCGACGACAGGGCGACCTCAGTATATCTAAATTGATATTTGTCAAGAACAATCGTGTATTTTGTCGGCGTAAACCCAATGTAATAGTTACGTCGTGACTACGTGTGGCATAACGTTAAAATTTGGTCGCCGTTAAAATTGCACCCGCGTCAGCTTGCGGTGAGTTGTGAAACTCTATTATACAACGTGATGGTATGTTGTCTCCTCGACCTGGTAAGGACTAGAGTAGGAGGTGCGATGCGAACTGCTTTACTGCTGGTGGAGAGGAATGTATATATAATATGTACCAGAGCTACGTTTACGGAGCGAGGTCCCCGCACCGTCTTTTTTTAATGATAAGTAGGGGTCAAGCGTGCAGATGGGTTACCTGATGGAAAGTAACTGCCGTCGCCCATGGACACTCGTGATATCGGAAGAGTCGCAAGGGCGTTGCCGGCCTTTATGAGGGAATAGGGAATGGGAATAGTGTAATGGCCACCGGTAAACTCACACACTGAACGAATCACAGCGCAACGCCGTTTCGCGGCAGTTTTTTGTGAGGCCGTGGTATCACTCCTGTCAAGCCGGCCCATTTGTGCCGATGCATGGATCTCCCACGGCAATGAGCATCCGTATTGAGAATTTAGATCGGGAAATGTCACATTGGTTACCTGTTTGCTCGCTTGCCCCCTTAATATCTATAAGACTTTTTTAATTTGCTCTAATTTTGTTTTTATTTATATAATTTAGAAAAAACATATTTTATGAAAATTCTAGTTCAGTTACGTCAGAGTTTTTTGAGAACCATAGTCGGATAATTTATTTCTTTGGATCTTCGGATTCCGTTAGTTACGCCAAATTATTGAATAGATTTTGACAAAAATAAATGATATGATATTCTCTATTCTAATAAAATACTTAAAAAAGGATAAAAGCTGAATTATGATATCGAATAAACTAATTCAATACGGGAAAGTTATGGATAAAACTGGTGTTATAATTGTAAAATTTAAAAAATCAATTTTTAATGCAATTTTTAAAATTCGTATAGGCATCAACTAAAATTACTTATCATAACTAATTCTGACAATATAGTAACGGAACGTACAAAATAAACTGTTATTGAGGGCCTCTAGAATGATTGTAACTATGATGTTACTTCTGAGTATTATTCCAACTGAATGTGTTTCATATAAAAGTAATATTTGTCGAGTGTTTAAACTTCACCCGGTGGTAGGATATTGCGAGGAAATCGTGAAGATTGTTTGCGAATAAGTTTTGTGCATGTGAAAACTGTGGAGACTGGAGTATGATTGTACGTACATACGCAGAGAGTTCTTGTCTCGTCCAATAAAATCTCGTTCTAGTGTAGGAGTTTGCAGACGCAAAATGTATACATGAATGGAAGAAGTAGGTAAATGTTACAAATACTGACTCTTTCCCTAATAATTTTTCCAGATCTTGTAACTAACCTTCTTTGTCATATCAATTTTTCTTATTTGAAATCAATTTCTCGTATTTCTGTAAATTATCAATTTACACAAAAACGAGTGTTTTCAAATTATCAGTTAACTACTTCTTCGACTTATTTTTTAGATAAACAAAAAATGTTTAGATTGACAAACGGCTAAATGTCCAAAAACAGAAAACCCGACTGCAGGAACCATTGCAATTTAAACATCAAGTTATGTATGTATATTTCTAAAAAGCTTTAAAGTCCTTCAGGCGGAAAAAAATTTTGAAACCTCACAATTTTCACTTCAATTTTGATTTTCAATGTACCCAGAATCACTTGCGCTATCAAGACCAATCTAACGATACGTTAAAGTCCATCAAGCCGTTTAGGCTGCAGAGTGTGCCGATCAATTATACATACATACATATTCTCGAAAAACATAACCCTCCTTCTGGCGCTGTTGGGTAATAAGGACAGTAACATTCAATAAAATTTCAAGACAATATCAAGTTATCGTGTTGGGTTAGGTTGTAAAAGTTTTTTTTAAGTTTCTAGCAGTGTCTATATATTACATACTTTTTAGATAATGTAAATGGACTAAAACAACAAAAATATACTATAACAAATTTTAAATATTCGTATATATCTTAAATACAAGTTATTTAGCTCCCAGTCCTTCAATTAAAAGTAATAAAACCCGTGCAAAGGACAAACATTTCACTTCAATAGAATCAATAAAAGTGTTTGTGACTTTTTGTTGAGTTCACTCAATGCTAGCTCTATAGTTCCCCCTATTTGACGTTTTACGACTTAGGTCTTTGACCTTTTGTATGTTATAAGTACCGAATTTTACAAGCAACTAATGTTCATTAAGTTGTTTCTAAGAAGCGAATTAACTGCTATGTTTTAGAGGGCATTAACCTCAAACTCTATTATAGTTTTAAAAGGACATAACAGAACTCGAGTACCTTAAGAATACCTCAATAAAATAATAAACAATTGATTGTAACTTTTATACGAAACTAGTTTTCTCCCGCGATTACATCCCCGAGAAATTTTATAAATTATACCGGTTTTATAACATTTTTTGATTACCCTCGGCCTATTAATCTAATAATTTTTCAATTCCGGCCAGTAGTTCCTAAGATTTAAGCGTTCAAACAAACAAAAAACTCCTCAGATTTATATTATTAGTATAGATTGAGTAGTCATTTAACTGGTTACAATTGAAGACATAAGTAGAAGAGGCAGATAACTGATATTTAAATATCTGCCGGATTTCGAAGTGAATTGACGCTTTAGGGCCAGAAAAGATATTTAAATTAAAAAAATTAGGATTTCATGTATATTTTTAGATACTCTAGCTAGATAATAAAATGGGCAATTTAAAAGATTTATTGCAGTTTTATAGAAATATATA